>JAGDQP010066829.1:0-11231 GCA_022664845.1 Lepisma saccharinum | reverse complement strand
ATATCAATCTTCTCTCTCTCTCTCTCTCTCTCTCTCTCTCAACTATAGATTCAGTGAATGGGGCTGTATGTACTTAAGGATCTCGGAACACGAAAGTTCAAATACTCATCACAACTCTACTCTTTCTGACACATGTTTCAGGAGAAAACGTATTAAATCTCTCAATTTCAAAGATCAAGTTCCTTCACGAAATCATCAGGTTTTAATCAAAAGGTGTGCTCTAAAATGTAATTAGCGGTGATGTTCCATCGTCGTAAATAGCGGTGAACTCCTTGTTTATTTCGATTGAAGCCTGCAAACCTGCAAAAGATACTGCAATATAACAAAATGTCTCCTGAAAATTGCATTTGTGACGAGCAAATAATATGCATAGCATGGAGAATACAAAGAAGCAGTTTCATTTTTGAAGCAGGAAAACCTTAACCATGTCCATATATTGTGCAGTACTCATGTAGCCAATTTATTCGTTTCTGACCAAGCCTCACTGTGACAATCATTTTATATTTCGGAAACATACAGGCAGCTTGTTTTCCTTTCAAGGATTCTTACAAGAATATTGAGGAAAGGTAATAACAGAAAGAAAGGGATAACAAATTTATTCGCTTGCCTTCCATCGGTGCCACAACATGGCTGAGGAAAGGAACTGCACCCAAGTTATATCAAAGTTTTGAAAACTGGGTGTAACTTTTAATGCAGAAGGTCAACCCTGGCATGACACTTCAAAAAGAGACCAGCACTTCGAATGCTTCAGCAGACGAAGCAGCCATGTCTAAGTGCAGCTTTGTTGAATCAGAATTGACAGCATTCAACTCAAGACTTGTTTTGAAGCAAGAAGCCTTGATTACTTCATGAAATATGAAAATGTACTGATTGCTTTCATTTACATACAGATATTTGAATTTGAAGCATCTGCATATCTCCAATCTGTTCAACGATGAACTATACAAAAGCATATGGAATTGTAGACAACACAATTAGTCTGCGAAAAGAAACCCAGAACTTCGAATAAGTTAATAAAGCATCCCGGATTTTCTGCAAAGTTGTGAGCGAAACGCTGAAATCATTAGATTGATGTTGTCGGTGCATTAGGAAAAGGAAAAAGCAACCGACGATGTATGCTCCAATGAAGCGCCGTCGTAAATATTTATGTTAGAACTGTTCTGCATTAACACTTACAATGTTATAATGGATACTGTTCGCTGACATGACTTGTTTTGATTCAAGTTAATCAAATAATTTTTAGCATTACATCTCGTACCCTGGAACGAATATGTGAAATATGTCCGACAATAAATATGGAAATGCTGAAGTAAACAAGAGACCTTACCAGAAGACATCGTCAGTATTCATTCGTTTGGTGGTACTGAAGTGGAGGATCATGCTTGCTGAAGCGGTGGGAATAATATTTTAACAGTGCAATCCTGCTGTTTGAAAATTTTGCAAGGGCTGTACGGCATGTGTGTTTTGCAAGATTTTCAACTCTCTTCATCTTATCGTTCAAATATGAAGAGTACATGGAAAGAAGCTGGGAGGCTGTCCATGAAAGGTGATTTCTTGTAAATCGCATATTCAAATTTAATTCTCCCGTTTACTCCCATGTATTTAATGTTCTGATAACAGCAAAAACCAGTAGATCATTTGGGCTTTTGGATTAAAACTTTCCTAGCGTTTAGTTGTTATTGTGAGTCACTGGCGACTCGTCGTTGAAACAGTAGGTGAAGTTCTACTAAACCATTTATATGTAAACACGCTTTCGTATTACCTACTGGTAACAGTTATCCTGATTATCCAGACTTTACCGATTTATTCCATAAGACTTCAGCGACTGGATAGTTATATTTACGTTAAAACTTCTCTAGTTCGTCCGCAACATGCGTTTCAATTTTTTCCTTTCTTTTTATCTTAAAAGCGTGATGATAGATCAACTTATTTGGTTTTAAAATCGTACATACTTTAGCTAAGATGCTAAGCATCCAGTAATAAAATGCATATTTTCTAGTAATAAAATCTGGTATATACTTTTATACATCGTACAAGCGATGAAATTCCTGATGACCGTGGTAATTATTATGTAGTTGCCAGCCCTGTCGCAACCATTCAGTGATGCTATGGTGGAATTTCGAGAAAACTATTCCACTATGCACTAGGCAGAGAATCTCATTTGGGAAGAGCAAGAAATAACTTCACAGGCGCCACAGAGCAGAAAAGAAACGAGTAGGTCTCTGCCAGCTCTAAGTTCCAGGCCTCTTCTGACCGAGAAGTACTCTGTAGATTCCAGCTCCAGCCTCTTCTGACCCTGTACTCTTCTGCTGCAGATAGTGGACCTCACTTCCGCTCTAGGTCAGTAGAATAGAAGATAGCTAGGATCAATCCTAAATGCTTCCTTTTGCTAAGAAACCAAAGGACTGCTATCTTTGCAAGACTGATGGCGCCTTCTAGCGTCAAAATTGTACATTACTTGTAGGCAAAACTATAATAAAGCGAGTTGGTGTGCTTCCTGACATTTTATATTTTATTTCATTATTTTGAAGCTTGTGTTTTCTTTATTTAATGAATACAGAAATAAGTACAGCTTCATCCACTTTACTCGAATAGATGCCGCTATTATGAGTGACACTTATTGCAAGTGCAAACTAATTTTAAAAAATGGACACCCGTTCTTTCCTTGTACTCTTCACATGTATTAACATTACCAATAGCCCATGTTTGTCGTAAAAGAGCCTTTTACAGTGTAAAGCTAATAAAGAACTGTTTGGCAGGGATATTTGACAGGATACATCATATCGTTGGATAGACAAAAATGCTCTTTTCTAATTATTTGAAAGGCATGTTTTGCTTATTGTAATTTGCAGACTATTTTACAGTTTACAGATCTTCGTAATTACAGTTGGACTAATACACATTTTTTTTTTTTTCGTTTTGTTTCTGGCCAAGAAGAAAATATTAGAAAATTCTTAAAGTGAATGACCAGTAAAGAAAGCAGTTATAAAACACATTTTTACGATTTTTTATTGTATTTGCATATACGCCGAATACCTAAGTATATTTTGCGCCCCTGTAACTAGACACGTCTTAAGATGTTTTTATTACAATTTTTAGACATATTTTCCCTTGCATTTATACAGCTAATTGCATCAAAACGTCAAGTTAATTTCCAGATTCAAATAATGATTACATGCAATGATAAGAGTTTTGTCCAACACTCATTTCGGCTTTGAAAACCTCACCGTCATCTCCTCCTCTCTCTCTCTCTCTCTTTCTCTGCTATTTTAGAGGCTATGGTATTTTATATAGGTACCATCCCAACATTCACCTGATAAAACTAAGGAAATTCCTAGTAAAAGCAACCAGATCCAGTTGAACTTATCAATAATATTTTCCGTGTTTTACCTAAGTCATATCAAGCAAATGTAGCGGGATGATACCTACTAACTAGGTCCTGGTCTACCTTCCAATATAATCTCTCCCACCCTATTCTGGCCTGATCCTGAGATACCTATAGGTCATTTTTTAATATTTTGTACAAAGACACAGATCACGTTAAAAGTGTCGACTTGTGCAGTATATCGTTGTCGATATAAAAACTGGAGAAATAAATAAATAAAACATGCAGTTAGAAGTGGAAAAACATCGAGAAATTACGTTAGACAGGTGAACATTTACATGCATAGTATGTTTCAGTACTATTTGTCCTCTTAGGCGCTTCTTTAGTATGTACGTCGGGCGTTCCATTTGGAACCAGATATGGAGTAGTCACAGGTGGTGTCTGTCAGAGGTGATGTGCATCGCATATAATGAAGAAAAATATCTAAACTGGCCTTTTCTAACTCGCCTTCGTTCGTTACCCCTCACTCGACATACTGTCCACAATTTTTGTAGTAAGGCATCAATTGTGAATAGAAATACACATGCCACTATGACGTAACATATTAATGAAACCTTTATTCTGATGAAGTATCTTCATAATTGCGTACGTTAAATACAGACTTTTTATGTAAATCGAAGAAATAGTAATGTTGTCGGCCTCTGTTTAGTATACGTCGGACGTTCCATTTGGAACCCTAAATGGAGCGGTCAGAGGTGATTTGCATCACATATAATAAAAGGATATATCGAATCCGTCTTTTTCTAACCCGTCGTCATTTGCTGTCGCTTACTCGACGTACTGTCCGTGATTTTTGTCACGAAACATCAATGGTGATATGGAAATTAACAATCACTATGACATAACACTACCATGATTCCGATACACTGAGGATTCGTGTCTTACGTTTTTGCCCTTATTCAGCACTGCGCATGTTACGACTGACGAAAAGTAGCAGCTACTTCCTTATCTACTACTTTTCTCCGGACGTCGCGAAGGATATAAACAACAGCACAGCGAGAGAGAAAAGTTGTTACTTCATTTTCTTTGCCTGTCCCTTATCAGCAGAAACAAACACGACAGTTGATCAATACTGTAGAGTTGGACCAATACAAGCGGGTAGCCGGGTACCTTGTACGCTAAAAAATTACATGCACCTTAAAAGTATCGTGATATTATTATTACATCATATAAAAACAGACTACGCATTGTCTGTCGTCGCAAATGGTTTAATACCATTTCCATTATAAAGATAGTACAATACACTCTAAATTATCGCATTTTTGCTTTTGCACGCTTCTTCGTACACTACGCACGAAGATTTTTTAAAGGAAGTATTCGATTATATGGTAATTTCCCTCGTAAAAGAAGCATACATGATTTTTCTTGAACGTCTACTGAATTATCGTACATTTGGAGCAGATCGTACAAGTTAATATCGTATTTAAACATATATTATCGTACATTTCCGTCCGGGCTGTACTGATTGGCAACGCTGTGCGCACCGTATTTCTCCCTGCTCCCCACCGGCTTCACACCCAGAAACCAACCTTAGGCTTTCTCTATTTTTTATAAGCTCTATGGAATTCATCGACCTCCTTTAATACGATACTGGACTGCTCGGGGACATTAAAATACCTGTTAGTTCCTGAAGCCAAACTAAAGAGGGCTCTGTGAAATTAGAGTTCCCAAATAATCGACTAATATTGTCAGGACTCGAGAGAGAAATAGATTATAGATTTAACATAAATCTTGAATATTTCTTGCATTAACGTGCACATCGTAATGTTAGTTGTTTTCTCGACCCGTAGGTGCAATAATAGACGAACAAAAAATAACGCATACGTTAGCTTCTGCAGGTGAAATCTTAAATTTACTAAATTCATGAAATGCACAGGAAAAAAGGAAAAAGTCCTTTCTGTTTAACCCGCATTAATATACGATGCTTAGTATCAGTTGTGTAATATAGTATATAGTAAAGGGGAAATTAAGTAATAACATAGAAGTACCAAATAGTAACGTAAGAAAAAGGCACACTGTGCGCTCGTCAACCAGAAACAAGTGCATTCCCGTAAAACTTTCAAATGGTGATTTTTTATTCGAACCCCGATTGATGAAGGCCCACTCTTAGCCACAAAGGAAACAGGTAATATAGTCGTTGTAAATGATTCCTCCCCATTCACTGAAATGGTCAATAACCATATAAATAAAACTGCTCGTAATCACATACTGAAAAAGTACATATTAATGTACAAGGTATTGATAGAAAACAGGAACTTATTAATGAATATGGTAATGATAATTGTTTTGATGTAATGTGCATCAGTCAACATTGATTTTGAAAAGATGAAATACCTTTTGTTATATCTGGTGTAGTAAAAAGTAATCCATTATTTTGCCAATAGATGGCTTCAGTGATCTGTATCTCGCGTTGTATAAGTCCGATCGGGTTCAACGAGATGGCGTTCAAACGATGAGATTGCGTACTACAAACACTGTTCAGATAGTTGTGATGAGTTGACTCAGTGTTGTGTGAGCGCGCGTCAAAATGGACACTAGCAAAGAGAAAATACGCTATATTTTACAGTTTTTCTTCGATAAAGGCGAAAACGCAAGCCAGGCGGCTGCAAATGTGAATAGTGTTTATGGTCCTGATACTGTAACAGCCAATCACGCGCAATTTTGGTTTCGTCGATTCCGTTCCGGTAATTTTGACGTCAAAGATGTACCACGCACTGGAAGGCCAAGTGTCGAAAATGTCGATAAAATCATGGACATTGTCGCGTCCGACCGTCATGTAAGCACTGTTTCGATTGCCCAAGAGCTAAACATTGCACAAAAAACCGTGTGGATCCATTTGCATAAGGCTGGATACACAAAGAAGCTGGATGTATGGGTACCACACGAGTTACCGCAAAAAAACCTCATGGACCGAATTTCCATCTGCGAATCGCTGCTGAATCGCAACAAAAGCGACCCATTTCTGAAGCGGTTGGTGACTGGTGATGAAAAGTGGATCACTTACGACAACGTCACGCGAAAACGGTCGTGGTCGAAGCGCGGTGCGCCGGCGCAAACGGTGCCCAAGCCAGGATTGACGGCCAGGAAGGTTTTGCTGTGTGTTTGGTGGGATTGGCAGGGAATTATCTACTATGAGCTGCTCCCCTACGGCCAAACCCTTAACTCGGAACTATACTGTCAACAATTGGACCGTCTGAAGGCAGCAATCGCCCAGAAGCGGCCAGCTTTGGCCAATAGGAGAGGCATTGTGTTCCACCAGGACAACGCCAGGCCACACACATCGATAGTGACTCGCCAGAAGCTCCGGGAGCTTGGTTGGGAGGTTCTTATGCATCCACCTTATAGTCCGGACCTGGCACCGAGTGATTACCATCTGTTCCTGTCCATGGCGAACACGTTTGCTGGTGAAAAATTCGCTTCAAGAGAGGCTTGTGAAAATCGACTGTCTCAATTTTTTGCAAATAGGGACAAGGGCTTCTATGAGAGAGGCATCATGATATTACCTTCCAAATGGCAACACGTTATCGAACAAAACGGCGCATATGTGACCTAAATCGGATCATTCTAACTATGGTAAGTCAAGCCTTCAATGTCATGCAAAAATAATGTATTACTTTTTACTACACCAGATATTAGATGACTATCAGTTACCAAATAGCTCTTCCAGGAACAAATATAAATGTGGTGGGGTAGCAATTTACTTAAAAAGTGGGTGTTTTCTGAATGTAAATGTCATAGACCTTAGCACCTTTTGTGAAGAATTACACGTGGAAGTAACAGGTATAGATATATAGATCACCCAATGGAGACCCTGCAGTGTTTCTAGACAAACTTCAAACAATGATGAACTTGTTAATTCAATGGAATAGCTACTTCATTGTAATTGGTGGTGACATTAATGCTGAGTTTGATATAACAAAGGACAAGCGAAGTGTCACTGAATTCTTGAACATTCTTAGTCAATATAATTTTGCTTGTGCAAATAATAAGCCTACAAGAAGTCATGCATGTTTAGATAATATATTCACAAATGTAAATCAAACGTATATTTCCAGTGATGTAAATCCTTTTCCATTCTCAGATCATGATTCTGTCTGGATTGAAATAAATAAATCTACTGAGTGTATTAATAAAAATAAAAACATAATAATCAGCAGGCCAATCACGGAGGAGAAAATAATAAATTTTAGGTACTCACTTCAAAGTGTAAATTGGCTAGAGATAATGACAAAACATAAGGAAAATAATAATGAATTAACTGCTGACGAAATATTTGAACGATTTTTAAATACATTTCTGTATTTTTTTTATATCTGTATTCCAAAAGAGAAATGTAGAACTAATAACAAAGTTTATACAGGGAAGGTTGTAAAGAGTTCATGTTGGTATACTCCTCAGCTTGCTAATGTGAAACGTAGGGTAGGCTAATATGAATCATATAAAAGGCATAAGAGTAAACAAGCAGAGTTAGCGTATTTAAGTGAAAGACGTACATATAAAATAGCCATTAATGAAACAAAAAATCTATATAACTTGAGTACCATTGAGACTGCAAATAATAAATGTAAAGTAGCTTGGAGATTAATTCAATCTGTTACAAAGGATAAAGAAACAGAAGATATAAATATTTCACCCAATGAGTTCAACAAGTACTTCTGTAGAAGAAATAAAGAATAATGTCTCATCATCCAATGAAATGGCTATTGACCTACTTGTACAGCATAATAATATGGAGAACAACCATAGTTTTAACTTCTCGGAGGTGACTCCTAAAGTAATTTTAGATATAGTTTATAATTGTAAGCCGTCTGAAAGTGTTGACTTGTATGGCATTTCCAATAATCCCGTTAAAAGTGTGATTGATATAGTTTGCCCGCTTACTTTTTGTATTAATAAATGCTTAGCTGATGGGATTTTTATCGAAAATGCTAAAGATAACGAAGATTGTTCCGGTTTACAAAAGAGGAAATAAGACCTCTCCATGTAGATACAGACCAATATCTTTGGTTCCTATTTTCTCTAAAATTCTAGAATGTGTAATGTATAGTCAGGTGTGCAATTACTTTCAACACTATAATTTAATTAATAACAATCAGTTTGGATTCAGGGTTGGTAAGTCAACCATTGATGCTGTTGATTCACTAGTTAAGAAAGTACTCCATGTCTTTCAAAACAAGGGATTTGCTCAGGCGACTTTCTCTGACCTAAGTAAAGCTTTTGACTGTGTAGATCATAAGCTCCTGTTAAAAAAGTTATTTCATTACGGTATACGCAAGGCTGCCCTAAGATATTTGAGACATTTGAATGACCGCAGCCAAATAGTGTCAGTTGGAGGACAGCAGTCCAGTGTAGAAAGTTTTATGTGGTGTTCCTCAAGGTTCCGTATTGGGTCCTTTTCTATTTCTTGTAATGATAAATGATTTACCTGCATGTATATCATCATCTTCAATTTTGTACGCAGATAACACAGCTTTTTTAAATTCTAACAACGACTTTAAGTCTCTGGTGGCATTAACTAATAATACGCTATCTCATGCTGCTATATGGTTTAGAGCAAACGGTTTTCTTCTAAATGATAGTAAGACGCAGAATATGCACTTTAGTCTCAGAACTATGCCCGTAGAAAATTCTGTTACCGTAAAATACTTAGGAATCATGATTGATAACCAATTGACATAGGAATCCCATGTTAAATATATTACCAGTAGGCTATCTAGAGTAATCTATCTCCTAAGAAACCTCAAACTTTGTGTACCAGATAATTATGTGAGGACAGCGTATTTTGCATTTTTTCAGAGTATTGTGTCGTATGGAATATTACTATGGGGCAATAGTGCTCATATAAATGATATCCTACTACTACAAAAGAAAGCTGTCCGGATAATCTCTGATTCAAAATGTACTGAGCACTGCAAACCTATTTTTATTAAATTAAGACTTTTGATTGTAGTAAATTTGTACATTTTCATGGTTTTGTTGTATCTTCAAAAACAGCTACCTACATTACAATGTAAAAACAATATACATTGTTATAATACAAGGAATAATAATCTACTTGATGTCCGATTCAACAGATTAACAAAATGTTCGAAAAGCTATGAAAACCTAGGGTACAAACTCTATAATAAATTACCACAGGAATTTCAGAACTTACCAGATACTGTGTTTAAAAAGAAACTACATAACTGGTTAGTAACTGTGCCATTCTACTCCATAAATGAATACTTTGAGGAACTTAGGTCAGAAAAATTGTAAATTTCTTATTGTAATTCAGTGCACTCTATGTATATATATTTTGTTAATCTTTGTATCTACCTTGACGTTGTCTATTGCCATACTGGCTTAATGACAATAAAATTATTACTATTATTATTATCCCAATTACAATTCATGTAATACTTCTTTTACAAATTCCTCACCAATGCAATTTTTGTTATACACTATTTTCGGTCCACCTCCATTGTGATAACTTCACTGTCCTTGTGGTCTTATTTCTTTCACGTAGTGTAACCGAGCCTAACCTAAGCTTAGTTAACGTAGCGTATTGAATCAGAAACCACAAGATGGTAAAAATATGAAATCACACATAAAAGATAAAAGCACAAGGAGCACGAAGTAATTGCAATGGAGCGCACCCCTATTTTCTTATTCCATTTGGACTGTACACACTTGGTCTGCTTGTTCAGTGATATTCTTAGAGAGCACAGTACTTGACTTTAATGTGCTATACATAACGTAGTCTAGGTAGGATATCCACTTTGTTACTTATTCACATGTGCTGGGATTACGTTATTAACGACTTACATAAAGTAACCTAAACTAACCGTGAAAAAAATACATATTAATGTACACGGTTCACAGTTCCCATTTGCTGTTCCAATCTGTGATAAGTGATGCCATAGAGTCGAATCACCGGTACTTGGAACAGTGAACCGAAATTTGAAAACCACTAACCTTAATCCTGAAAGAGAAGTCGGTAAACAAATAATAGCACAATCATCAATAATTAAAATTGTAGGCAAGAAGATAAAACGTAACGCTATCTAACTTGACCTAAACATAATAGTAAATTTTGGCGAAATGAACAATGTTTTGGATGAACTTTAGATACTACCCTGAACGAGGAATCAGTCCTCGTTAATATTAATTTCAGATGAGATTACAATTGAATTCAATCATTCAATCTAACTTAACTTCAGCTAACCTAACTTGCACGGTTTTGATCAATCTAGGGGAGTATCAGTCAATTTTTAAAATATCAATAAGTATATACCAAGAGGCCTTGACTCGATGGTAGAGCGTTGGCCATTCTGGAGGTCATGGGTAGTATCTCAGCGGTCGACCATCCTGACTGAAGATTTTCCAGGGTTTTTCCTCAGTCACACAAGACAAATTTCGGGATAGTACCTTCAACTTTGACCTTGGTCGATGCCTTCTCACATGCTTTCCCCCCCCCTCCTTTATCTCGACCTGAGCCTTAGATGCCTAAGGGCCCCACACAGTACAAAAATGAACAGTAGACATCCATTGAATGCAGTCATTGGATCCATTTTGTGTCTATAGGGACGTCCAATGGAGGAGGCAAGGGACGTCCAGAGCAGACTAGATTGTTACGGCCATTGGATATCCACATGAGGCATGATTATGGACAAGTGCGGACTTTGATGGATGTCCATTGGAAGTTCCATAACACGTACACGTACATCCAATGGATTGTTCCATTTTATACATATGCAGGCGCGGATCCAAGGGGGAGCTATAGTCCCCCTTGACGTTCAGGTATACACTGGATAAAATGGCCTTCAATCCTACTTTATACTGGATAAAATGACACAACTATGGTTTA
>JAGDQP010066828.1:0-11231 GCA_022664845.1 Lepisma saccharinum | reverse complement strand
CAGAAGCCGTAATGATAGTTTTATTCAAATGTATTAAATTGCAAAAGTAATTAAAGAGGGTGGAATGAAATTAGATACTTTCCTTCTTTAACTTCGACCTGAACATAACTTAAAACTCAAAGCTTCAAATTTAAAAGAACTCAAACATTGCTGAAACGAACGCACTGATCAGAATTGAAAACCCTATTAAAGGATGAGCTGTGGTAATTAACTCTAAGACATAGCAATCTGAAATTTTATGATTATTCAATCAACTAATGTCAGCTTTTCAGTTTATTTTAGTGAGTTTCTAAGGTTCACGTAAAATGTATTTTTACATAAGTACAAAGTGAGTTTTACGAGAAATATGTCATTGGTAGTGCGTAAATTATGACAACGTTTTAATGTTTCGTGGCTAACAATATTTCAGACAATATTAATTTTTCACCTAAATTTTTATTAATTTGTGTAATTATATCAATCTATGATCGTCAATCTATACTTGCGCTAAGCAAGACGATAATATTTCATGTTTTCCGAATTTGATTTCTCAAATATTAATTGTAACAAAATCTACAACAGATATTGCGTGACTCTTTTAATGAGTTCCTGGACGTATTGATTCATTACTAGTTCTTTCAGGTATATAACTACAACGTATTATCACAAACTGAGGTCCATTTAAGTTTCGATCCTTTTTCACATTGAACACATTTTCCACGTTCATGTTCAGTCGAAGACGTCATATGCATAGCAATGAATATTAACGTGCAAGTACATGAAAGAAATAACATTACTTACAAAATAAAAAGGTAAAGCTATCCCCTGTGCGATTCGGGAGTGGGGGTTGTGGGGATAGAGCTCCATATATTCTCGACCTACGGCACGAACAGAGGAGGGGTGGTCAGTTCCACGTTCGGCAGCCTTTCGCTCACAAGGTGTTCAGGATTACCAAGGGGACTCTAGTACTCAATTTGATAGGATGCTAAGTGTATCTCAGAACGCCATGCATGGGATACTGCGAGAATAGTCTCCAGTGTTCAGGTCGGGATTTTAATTCGGGCTGCCCGATTCGTAGTCAGAAACGCTACCACTTATCAATGGCGAGTACTATTTGGCAAATACAAAATGTAATTAATATGGTTAGTTTTCTTACAGAAGTGTTAAGTGTCTTCTCCTCAACTTTTGGATTAATCCATTTCTAGCCAAAGATACGCCTAGACTTTTAAATTCGGATCTCATTGATCTCTTCTTTCTCCAAGTTGTTAAACAAAACTTCCTAGTTGAGCTCTCCATATCTTATTATTGTCCTGGTGTATACATCTATTTTCCTGCACGCCATGACACATCTAGCCATCGTCTCAATTCCGACCTGGGATTGGCAGGTGCATACCATTACAGCTAAAGAAGGAGTGTCAAAGTGATACTCCGGAGTCAAGGCCCAGAGAACGCTAACTTTATACTTTTGGACAAGTGTTTTAACTGTGTTAAGATATTAGAGGGTGACGACCAGGTATGTTCAAGATATACTAATTTGAAATTGGCTAAAGGTACCATATAGGTGGTAAATTTGGATGCAGTTGGGAAGGTATTGAAGAGTATGATAAAAGTTATCTGTCGAACGAGGTAGGACTGAGACGTTAGGCTAACATCTTCTAAGTCGCGGGTTCGAGCTGTATTTAATCTCTTAGTGATTTTAACGGGTAAGAAGAAAATCGAAACAGGCCAAGGTCTGTAGTTACAAAAATAGCGCAAATATTAAAAGTTATTTTTACAAAGCCAACCTGAGAATGACAAGAATGAAAGTTTCGTTTCCAGCTCGTTTTCATGTTATTTGCTATATATGACGGCATCTACCCACATTACTTTCCTAATTCGACTTGCAGTGCAAAATTGCCATTTGTTGTTTCGCTGAAAACCAAACTTTCATTCTTTTCCTCTTCATGTTGGACTTTGATCCCGGTCCTATTGGCACTTTCGTAAAAAGCACTTTTTATATTTTGGCCATTTCGTAACCACTAACTTTGGCCCGTTTCGATTTACTTTACCGTTAAAATTTTCTAAAAAAATAAAATACAGCCATGCTCCAGCCGGGATTCGAACCCTCAACATTGAAGATGCTAGCTTAATGCTTTAGACCTTATGACTACCTCGTTTGACAAGTAACTTTTGTCGTACTTCTCAATACTTTCCAATGTTATGCAACGTGACGACCTATATGGGACTTTTGGTCAGTTTCAAATGAATATATCCTAAGCATGTCTTGCCGTCGCCTTTTAATATTTTCACATAGTTAATACATACGCCCAGACGTATAAGGTTAGCCTACTCTGAACCTTGACTCCGGACTCGGGTTTACATATTCTGTAAATGGAATCCGGGACATACAGCTCAGAACTCTAATATATATATAATATACTCATATATACGTATAGGGTGTTGCAAAATAGAACAGACAAAACCACTTCACCACATTCCTGACTTTAATATCTGCTCAATCCCCACTAGGGTGGTTAAAAAAGGTTTTGGAAATTCGATTGAGCGGGATGCGGAAAAGTTGCCTTTCGGCAATGGTAGTTCGTTCACAAAATTTGAGGTTTTCCCGGCAACTCCTTCCTTTGCTTCAAAGTTTTTGAATTTTTATTGCAGTGCTTATGTAACACCATATTCAATGTTTCGAACTTTGATTCAGCGGGGTGCGCAAAAATTTGACTATGGTCAATAATACTTTATTCACAAAAATTTCAGAGTCTTGGGACAATTCCTTCCTTTGCCGTATGGACACTGAATTTTTGCATTTCCGTGTTTAGGCTAGTCAACCCGCACAATCTAATTTTTCTCTTTGTTGGTGCAAATGAGAAAGAATCCCCCACGAAACAAAAGAATGTACGATAGTTGCAAAAAAATGTGCTTAAAATTAACTTCTCGATTCTCTTTCTTCGACATGTTTTTTTTTAAATTTCAGTTCCTAACTAAAAAAAAAAAGTAAATTCAATGCTGGATCCGTACGTGGCAGCGATAAGACAGTTTGTGTTCCAAGAGTGCAAGTATTAAATATGTTTTTAAAGGATTTTATCTGTTATGTTTAGTGACCTTTGTGAGCAGTTTGCTATTATTAATAATATATTTTCATTGTTTATAGACACAATTTTAACAGTTCGTGAAAAATGAGCGAGAAAAAGGCATGCGTCTCGTGAGAAGTCAAAGAGTGAGTTGTTTAGGCAGTCATCTGAAACGGACTATCAGTTGCGGACGTATTGTGACGTGATAAAACTTGATCACTTGATCCAACTTCAAGGATCACGCACTCATCCATCTTCTGAACTGTCAGTAATGGTCACAAATCAGGTCATTGAAATCTGGATGAAAGCATAAATTTCCGGTTGTCCAGAAGAAAACAGTTGTTAATCAAGATATCACAACGAATGTCGTGGTATTTGGAAGAGCTCCACGTCCACCAAAGGCCACAGAATTTCTGGAATTTTCCCATGCCTCTTTCATTATATCATTAGACATTCAGACTATTGATCATCTGAGTCGAACGTGCACTTAGCTACAGTTGCTGCTGAACATTTCCTGCATTTATCATCAGAGGATTTCTCAAAGGATATAGAAGGATAAAGAGGTACCTCGGCCTCTGAGTATAACCTTGGACCAAGTACGTTGGACACAGGTCCGTTTGACACTTACAAATGTGCCAGTTACGACATTTTGAACTCGTTTGACGGAAAGAACGGCAGCTGTGATTGTCAATGCAACGCTGAAAGATATTGGTATTGTATTGGAAAACAAATTTGCCAATATAATAATTCAAAGGTTAGGAAAGAGAAATATAACTGAAAATGGAATTAAAGAATAAGGCAAGCCTAGAAGAAATCGCCATTAGAAGTACTGTACTTTGTCTGACGTACAGACAATACTACAAAAACAGACCAAATATCATCGCAGAGAAGTACAGCTAGAACACACGACACTTGCAGAGAAACCCGATTCTAGGTACTTGGGTCATATTTTCCTTACATCGGAAAAAAATAACCAGAGCAAACGATCATTTTGTGTAAGATAAGCGAATTAACATTTCTGAACTATTTCTAGATGCGATTGAACAGTAATAAAGTAACGTAGTGATGGCACACACAGACAAAAATGGTTACAGCGCTTTGTTTCTCTACTCCATTTGAATGAGCTTTGACTTTGTCATTGGATAACACATTTGGATAGTGGATCTACTGGATCAAATACGCTCTCTGTTCCCATCGAAAAGATACTATAAAACTGTGAAGAGTTGCCTATAGCTTCATTTCAAGCAATCTTCTCAAACTGGTAGATGAACTCGACCAGGTAGATGGTCTGTTTGGATACGGTCAAAAGTATTTGCTAAATCAAATGGAGCTCGTCGATACAAAGCCAGAACCAGTAGTGTTATCTCATTGATTGACTACCGTGTACAGTCTGTATATCAGCAGCAAAGAATAACCACATGAACTATTATGTTGGCTCGCCCAATACATCATTAAAGTTTACGTTTCCCGATGGTTCCAAATTCCTTCGTATGAGGTAAGTCCTGCCTTTTTTCAGGTACTACACACCGAGATAAAAAAACTGCTGTGAAGATGTGAAGTATATTTCTAAACAATGTTTCCCAAGTGTTTTTAAGTTTATGGATCAAAAGACATTCTTATTGTGCAAAATATTTTAGTAAATTATCTTAAGGTAAAATATTAGAGCTGACATAAACTAAGAAACACAAATCGTGCTATGCGGGTTGTCTAGCCAAAAGTACAGAAATGTATAAATTTCCTTGCGGCAAAGCAAGAGTTGACCATAAAAAAATAAAATTTTGTGAATAAACTACAAATTAAACATAGACAAATTTTGCGCACCCCGCTGAATCGAAATTCCAAAAATTGAATATGGTGTTATGAGGGTTGAATGAGCACGGCAAAGAAAACTTCAGCTTCCGTGTAGCAAAGGAAGGAGTTGACCGAAAAATCTAAATTTTGTGAAAAGCTGTTATTGTCCAGAAGAAACTTTTCCGCATCCCGCTTAATTGAGTTTCGAAAAGTTTCTTTTAACCACTCTAACTTTCAAATTTTACATTTCGATTGATGGGCATTTCGTCCTTGTTTTGTACAATGATCATTCCTTCAATATTTCTTCTGAAATAAACATTTGCGTTTGGGCATATATCAGCATATGAAACAAGAAAGAACATTCGCTTCACAATACACCAACACCAACACAGAACTTATCTTCTGGATGTATGTATTCAAGCGTTTTGTCTAGATAAAACACTTGATTTTTTTAAAAAAAATATGCCTCAGTAGACGAGAGACAGGACCGAATAACGTACTTTAAATGAGCCTTACATATAGCGAGTGAGAGCAGTTTCACCCATTCCTGTTTATGAAGTTCCAGCAATGGAGCAATTTTGCGATGCCGACTTCGAATCGTAAGAAAAAGGAAAGAACTGGAGTGGAAAATATTTCATTTGAAAGAAAAAACAGGACAAATATGGGTCCGGGTAACGTATTTCAGGTCACCTAATTCTTTCGTTAAAAATCGGGACGGTCCCGGAAAACTGGGAAGTCTTTGTAACCCTACTCCGAAGTAGCATTTACCGACCCCTCCTTGTTAGTTGTTTGAGAGCACTCTCTACACCTCAGTTTCCGCTTTCCGTCATCCACTTTTATATCAGTCTGAGCATTACAAAAAATAACATTTTTCCTGTTATAAAAAACTTTTGGTAAACTTTATTCTGTATGTGCCATTCTAGTAATATTGGCTTAGCTTCCTCACGATTATCATTTGAAATCATAACCAATTAAAATCCACAAACTTCCATGTCCCCTGTGGGATTCGAACTCGTAACTTTCAAGTTGCTAGCCTAAAGGCTCAGACCACACGGCTGCCTGGTTCGCTTATACTACTATGTATACTACTTTCAATAGTCATTTAAGGCTGATAGAACATATAACTAAAGCAAATTTTTTGAACAATCGTTGCGTATACTCTTCAAACTACTGCTTCTCTTTCACAATGAGATATATCACATAACTATATTTTTATCGCTTACATATTCATATGTTTTAATTTCACTCACAAAATCACAAAAGTTAACATTTTACTTCTAAGGTTTCAAACCAAGCGGACTTAGTTTGGTTTGTAGAGCGTTGCCTTAGCAATCGCAAGGTCCTGAGAACAATCTTAGCTTCCACGCTACTGGTGTTTTTCAATGTTTTAGTTAGTCACATCAACAAAATGACTGGATGGCAACTACAAATTAGAACTAGTCAACTAACTTTCAATATCCTCTCCAACCTATCCCGACCTTAACCTGAGACTCCTAAAAGTAATAAATAAAACTTAATTGGACTCAACGCTAATTTCACAAATTTAATTTGGCTAAAAAATAATAATTTCATTTTTCTATATTTAATTTCTTACTCCTTTATTATTCGAAATTGTAGATTAGCAAATAGTTTTCTTTTCAAGTTTCAAAACCTTCTGACAAACTTACTACATCAGGAAAAGTTCATTAGTAATTCAAAACTTCATAGACAATGTTTGTACGTCCGTCCGTACTTCGATGATGTTCAACTGAGGAACTGCTGGGGCTACGCAGAAGTTTGAGGAGGATTTCCGCGCGACAAGTTCGAAACAAAATGATCCATATTTCTTTGTCTGTCCCTCGATAAATTTCAACTCAAAGTTGTTCTTGAGTTCGATTGTTATTCTTGATTTGGGAGTTATGCACAGACAGACACACAGAGAGACCAATGGATATGGAGGTTACATAGCTTCTGAAAGTTAAAAGGGTTTACTTTATTAAATCATTTTCAAAAGAAAAAAACTTTCACAATGTTTTCAATAAACACTCAATAAAATCTGTATCAACATCTATGCCACTAAGTAGTTCAATGTAATAAGCATTGCCTATTAATTTCCAAAACAGACGATACTTCAATCATTTATACTTTGGATGCGTGAGATTAAGAAGGAAATGATTTTAAAATTTTAAAAGGCAAGTACATCAACTTTTGTTGCATATTCCTACCAAACTACACAACATATTTACAAATAGCTGTCTGGGGAATGTTTTTTTGGTTCTTCAGGCAAGAGTTTGCAATTATAGTCTTTGTTTTGACCATTAGTTTAAACACAAAAGAGTTTCGTAAAGTCAGGTGGAATCTTTTTATTAATCTCACCCATTCAATTACATTTTCAACTACAGCACTTAGGTCAATGCTACAAGTACTATTCCATCATACGCAGAAAATAATTTTAACCACAAAATAAATGGATCTACATGTCGCAATTATTACTTACAGATCAATTCCATAATGACTATTCCATCGTAGTCAGAATTTCAAAATTCCAATTACTCCTTCCCTCCTATTCTATCGTCTTAAAACATTAATAACTTCAGACCAGGTTATTTGTGAAATAATAGTTGATTAGTTTTGTCGAAGAATTTCAGTCATTTACTACTTAGAATATAGTAATGGAAAGGACATAACCATGGGAATAACATTAGCCTATAAGTTTAAAATATTTTGTACGTTACTAAAAGAAGAATTGACTTTTACATTGTGGTGTTATGAGAAAAAATATTTTAAACAGGTTACCAGTACGTTTTATTTCTTATTTCTAGGGTAAAATAGACACTTATAATAAAGGCACGAAGAAGTAGGTCAAAGTAGATCTTATTAGTGATATTAATATTATTGTCACAAATGTCTTTCTATAACGTACATGGTGTTTATGACAATTGGCTCTGTACATTACGTATTGACTATTTACGAGAACACATGAAAAGAGAGCATACTTTTATAACCCTTATTCGTGTTTCCCAGTAGAATTAGATTTAATTTTCGTACTAGAATCCATCTAAACATGGAACTCTGAAAGATAAAATCTTCGTGGCTTCGGCTAACGTTTTTATATTGTAATAATAATAAATTACTCCAGAATCAATATAGCGTGACATTCGTAAATGGAATATTAAACCATGTTTCTGGTATCTGCTATTGGATCTGTACACTGTTTCAGCTTAATAAGCATAAAATATTCTGTTATTACGAAACATTCATGGTTTCATAATATCTCTATTGAACCTAGCTATATTACCTCTATTGTAACTTCAGTGTCAGAGAATTGATATTAGGATTCGAAGTTACGAGAAACAGAGTTTGTATGTTTGAGCACGTTTCGAAGTTAGGTATTATTTTGTAATTTACCGTGTATATACAATACCTTAATGTATGTGACTTAGATTGAATTGCATAAAACGAAAAGTCTTATTCTTACCTATAAACTTATACATTATGTGGCTAGGATCTGTCCAGATTGTGGTGAGAACATTATCAACATGCACGGCAGTGCATGAGCCAAGTTCTTTACGTCAGAAAACGTCAGCACTGCCAGAAGTATGTTATACAGGAACAAGAGTTTATGGCAAAATCGATGATATGGGGGCCACGTAAGAGAAAAGATGTTAAAGATAGGAATATGAGCTTTTGCCGTTAAGGAGATATGGTAAATATGTGCAGATGTACAAAATTTCATATTCGTATCTCAAACTATGTTCTAGTTGTCGACCCCTGAAATTGCACATTTTAGGCTAACTGACACTCACTGACTGACCGACTCTCATCATATTGTTTAGGGTGTATGGAGTAAGCTAGAAACATGAAATTAGGTATGAAGGTAGAGGATGATAAGTAGATAAAGGAAAAATTCAGACATTTTGAAAAGGTCGCCATCTTGGATTCAAAATGGTCACCAAACCTAAAATTTCAAAGAATACACAGCCTAAACGACTAAAGATAGAACAGTGAAATTTGGTATGAAACTACATCATTGATAGCAAATTAAGAAAACTTTTTTAAAATTTGAAAAAGTCGCCATTTTGGATTCAAAATGGCCGCCAACCCTAAAATTTTAAAGAATACACAGCCTAAACGGCTGCCGCTAGAATAATGAAATTTAGTTTGACTGTACAACATTATTAGTAGATTATGAAAATATTACAAAATATCTCTAAAGACGCCATCTTGGATTCAAAATGGCGGGCGTCATAAATCCATTTTCCAACTGCTTGAGCCAGAGATACGAAATTTGGCATAATGATGTATTATCAAGAGTAGTTTAGGAAAACATAACAACGTTTTAAAAAATTCACCATCTTTGATTCAAAATGGCAGCTGAAATACCATTTTTCACATCGTTCGAGATAGAGAAATGAAATTTGGTATGACAGTGTATCATCACGAGTATGTCACGAAAATATAAGAAAACGTTAAAAATGTGTCCATCTTTTAACCAAAATGCCCGCCTAAGCCCCACTTTATAAGGACTGAAGCTAGAGAAACGAAATTTGGTATGAAGGTGTAACATTACGAGTACGTTAGAATAAATTCGGCTCATCTCCCCTACTAGGGTACATTTCCCAGCGGGAGCCTCATTGCGAAAAAGGGGTGCGCCCAAGCGAGGCCATCTTAGAATTCTGGGGGCAGCGCCCCAATGAGGCGAAGCGAGTATATACGTTACACAAGTGTAAAAAGCTGCGAAATACGAGCAAAAGCACCAGGGGTGCAAACTGTCCAGTCAACTCCTTCAACCTAAAAATGTGGTGAAATGGAATATGGATGAGCCTAGTTCCTCGCGCCAACTTCCAATACTCCTGCGTGTCCCATCAAGTTTTACTCGTCACAAACGTTAGCACTGCCAGGAGCATGTTATACAGGAAGAATGTGAAAGTTTCCCCATTCGGACGCAGCACTCTGGAGTATGAGGGAATATCTGCATCATGTGGCGCAGTGCACTGCAGATTCTGGTTGTGATAAAAGGAAGCAGTTTCTCCAAACTCCTCAAGTTCGATGCGCGGCCTGCCGTGGGATTCTTGGCGCAGCGACGCGAGCGAATAGAGGGGAGTATCAACACGTACGGCAGTGCATGCAGCCGAGTTCCGCGTGTCACAAAACGTCAGCATGCTATACAGGAACAAGAGTTTATTGCGAAATCAGCGATTTTGAAGTTCTGTAAGAAAAAAGATGTTAAAAATTGAAATATGAAATTTCGAAGTATGACGGTATATCATCACTAGTAGATTACAAAATATCTGCAAAGACATCATTTTGAATCCAAAATGGCTGATTTCATAATCCATTTTCCAGAACGTTTGAACTAGGGATACGAAATTTGGCAGAAAGGTGTATTAACAAGAGTAGTTTAGGAATAATTTACATTTTTGAAAAAGTTGTTAACTAGGATCGAAATGGCAGCACAAAAACTTTTCCCACACCATTCGAGCTATAGAAAGGAAATTTGGTATTAAGGTGTACCATCACAAGTAGGTAACGGCAATGTAAGAAAACTTTTTAAAAATCGCTTTCTTTAATTCAACATAGCCGCCCAAATACCATTTTCCAAACCACTGAAGCTAGAGAAACGAAATTTGGTATGAAGGTGTACCATCACGAAAATGTTTCAATAAATGGATCAAAGCACCGCTATGAGTGTGCAGCCCCCGAGGCGATATGGGAAAAGGTCTGCACAGCATGGGGCGCTGTCACCAGAAAGTCTGATCACAATAAAGGGAGCGTAGCCCTAAAAATTTGAAGTTGGGGTGCACACGGAATTCTGGGGCAGCACACCCAGCGAGGCGAACCCAGTATATATATACACGTATAGAAAGCTGTGAAATCCGAGCAAAACACCAGATGATGTTCGAGCCTTAGGGTTGGTGGTGGTGGATTTTAGGGCCGCCAGCAGGAAGCAAATTTGCTGTATCATCACAAGTAGGTTACAATAAATATGGCAAAGCTTCCCTATGTTTCAATAAATATCTCGTTCCCACGGGTGGTGGGTATGGGAAAAAATCTGCAACATGGAAGCATAGTGTCCTGGAGAGTAGTTACGATAAAGGGGCGTAAGTACCCAAAAACTCGAAGTTTGGGGCGCAGCCAGCTACGGGGGGCGAGGACCTAAACGAGGCCGAGCGAGCGAGTATATATATTATACACGTACAAAAAGCTGTGAAATCCGAACAAAAACACCAGAGGTGCAAAAAGTGGAGCCAAGTTCTTTAGCCCTAAAAAGGTGTGAAATGGGAGACGGATGAGCCAAGTTCCTTGGTGACAGCATGTAATAGGAACAAAGGAACTTGGCGCGAGGTGGCAAAGTTCATGATCCTCAAGCTATAAGGGTGGTGGGGATCCTAAAACCCACTACGTCCACCGCCACCAACC
>JAGDQP010066826.1:0-11231 GCA_022664845.1 Lepisma saccharinum | reverse complement strand
CTAATATCTCCTCATTACGTGCCATTGCAAGTAACGAAATATAAGCTACCCGAATAAGTTTAAGCGTTAATAGAGTGTTTAAAGTCATTTCGTAGAAATTATATTATATCAAATAATACTCTACATCTTGATAAGTTTCCAAGTTTGTATTGTTTGTTGCCACCTTGTTTCTATTAACATTGTCCGCTTTAATTCTTATCTCAGTCTGTCTTATTTTCAAGGCTGAATAAAGACAGTAAATGTGCATATTTACATCAATGTTCTAGTAACGTTTTGCACTTATCTCGGTATTTCCGTATTTCATGTTGTCAATCCTAATTTTAAAGTCAGGTTAGCCCTCTTATTAGGTTTGAACGTAACATATTTTCCGTATTACCAATAACAATTAATAGGTAATCTCTAGTGCTAAAAGTTTAATTTGATTCTGTCTTATCTAATTTTTGGTTACATAGTTCATGTCAATCGTATTATTCTTAATTCCTGGTTTAAATATTTGTGTTCCTTTTGCATTTCAATGGTGTTGTTTGATTGCATTACATTTGTTAGATAGTTACAAATGTTTATCACTCGTTATATTTGTTTTGACTTACTACATGGGACTTAAAACTATTACAAAGAAGTTTCTTAGTCTAGTTCATGATTTAATATTACCACTTATTATTTAAATTCAGATATGACAAGCATTCCATTGTGGTTATTGAACAATCAAAATAAAATAATTGTTTAGCTGTTACAATTCGATTCTTATACCGCTATTTTAATATCAGAAGAGATATTTTAGATAATTGTATTTCGTTTTTAGATGACATACAGCGATTGCGGATTTTTTTCGTATTAAACTATCTTCATTGAGATTTCCTTTACATAGAACAAAACATCGGAGTTCTTATCTAGCGGGCTTTATACCATCAGTTTTTACCCTAAAAATGCAACTTTTTTGAACGATGAGGACGCACTACGATTTTGTAATTGAGTGGTTCCTTTTCCCCAGAAAAATTCCGCGCTGTACTAAATACTGTTGTCGTTACTGTGACTTCCATACTACACATTTTACTTACATTTTCCATTGTGTGGAAAATAACTAATATTTATGTCAAACTTTAGACCAATATTACGTCAAAAACCATTTTATTTAAATTTATAGTAGATTTGTTGTAAATTATTGTTGTGAGCAAATTTCTGCAGGCGACTAATACTAGGTTAAACTACAGATTGGAAAAGCGAACGTGAAACACGTACTTAACAATACAAAAGATAACAAGTCTTACATATAATTAAGTACCTCACTTACTGGAGCAATGTATTTATACAAATGTGTAACATTATTTAATATGTTTTCAGAAAACATATAATTAACAATAAAACATCAATATTATAAGTAATAGATATACAAGATTGTCTGTTTAAGTAATTTACATTTCATTTATTGGTATTTTCATATCTACGGAGGTGATTTCCAAGGTCAAACATATCCTATCAACTGATTGTACGTTTAACAAACATAGTACATGGATATAGACTATACTTAGCACTGATCACCTCACTGTCAATGTCAACCTAAGAAAATTGTTCTGATAATGATTCAGAAATCACAGATATAACAATTTGAAATTTTTGTCTCCATAAATCATCGGTGTTTATTGTTTACGCTAAAGAGACTCGATAATTTGTTTAAACCTAATAGAAAAGTATTGACATGATCTAGATTAAAGCATGCAGTATTACATATTTCAACTCTCATATTATTGAATAACCATAACCATGGATATCGTATGCTAAAAATTGTTAGTATATTTCGCATTCATTGAGACAGACACAATAACCAGAAAAGAGCATTGTAATAAAACAGAAAAATATACAAAAAGGACCCATGGTCAGCAGTGTTACTACTAATAGCCATAAAGTCACGATTCCACGTCCCCAATATAAGTGTATTTACACAGTTAGATAGTATTCACAAACTTCTGCAAGTGCGCTTCAGTTGACAAGGATTGTGAACCTGAAGCAAGAATTGATGAGATATTGCCTCCATTTGACAAATACAATTAAGTCCAGTTAACAAATGGTTTGGGAAGATGTTGACCAAATCTTTCCTAGCATTATTCTCTAATAACTCAAAAACAAACAAGAAATTACTCAATTAACGATAATAAGTGACACAAGCACAGTTTAACAATGATAGAACGTAGTTATCCAAAACAAGAATGGATAGGTAACAAGATCAAAGTAACGAAAGGAAAAATTAAACATTTCAGATCTCTACGAAGACAGACACTTGCAGCGAAGAAGTAAGCACAAAAGTGCACAACTGTAATGAAATAGACATAACATAAATGTAATTGAAAATATGAGGAATAGGGTACAATATAAATATACCTAATAGATAAATGATGTTAAGTCATTTATGCTATACAATAAGAACAAATTATAGGTGTTATTGTACAAACAAATATGTGTGTTGAATCTATATTATTTTTCAACTTATATCGCGAAGAGATATAAACATTTCTCTGTACACACTTACATGAATAAGAATGATAATGTAATTCAGTTTTACAGTTGATGTTTCCTTCACTTGAAAGTGTCCATTCTCCCAAAAATATTATAAGTTGTGAAGTATTAAGTAAAGAACACTTAAATAAATTATGTTACTGTTTCGCATTTAGTAACGTTACTCTCGGAATCATTTTACATGTTGGTGATTCGCAGCCAGTTTCCAGTAAACAAACAGTGGTCGCACGAATATGAAGTAGAACAACTCCGCAAGACTCATCATGCTGGCTCCAAGAAACAAAGAAATTACTCCTCCAAGGTACACTGAAATAAGATTATATAGAGATGAATATGACAAATATTGTATATTAGATTAACAGGTGTTATTTTTTACATATTAGTAACGATAATGTTTGAATAGTGCAAATTATAACTGAAGTGTAACAGCGAATAGACACTAAAGTTGCTTCCTGTTATGAGGAAACATAGAATTATATTCATGGTAATGCTTCAATCACATTAATTTAATTTATATCTAAATATATTTAAATATAAAAGCTGACAAGGTTATTACACTTTATTGCAAAAGCACACAGTCAATGATTTAAGAATATCTTCCTCAGGGGAAACACCAATCAGCACTAACAGCTCATAAGAAGCACTAGAAAGCCAAGAGATCCTCTTTACTTCTTCCACCTAACACGTATCAGAATTCGTTTACTTTCCAAAACGAAACAAATTTCATTGTATATATATATACCAAAAATATAATGAAGGATATGGGTGAACTCAGGACACAAACTTGAAAAAGCATTTTTGAACTTATAATGAAAATCAAAGTTTTATGTTTATAGGACAATGATTAATTGACTAGCAACATACAAATTGCCTATTCTAGTTTTGTCTATTTTAAATCCTCTTATTTATCAGAATCGGTAACAGAATTCATCTGTGAGTATCAACAGCCTATTTTCAAAATTAAATGTATCCAACATGTATAAAATTAGATGTTGGTATCCCTTCCGTATTCACCTCTTAGGCTTTGATTGAGATGGAAATGTGATTATTTATTGGTGAATTAGGGCATCTGGTGAAATAGAAAACTAAACCAGAAAGTCAAGAAAGGACTTATTATTATCTAATTTAATTCACTTGACATCTGTGTGCAATTTGTTTTACTGTTTGCTATTGAAGGAGCCGCAGAGGCTTCAAGTTCAATCTAACAACAAAGAGTGGTAATCAAATTGCAGACAGACCAGAAGAATGGAATTTCAAATGTAACCACGACCTTATTGACTGTGGCTCAGTCTTCTCTCGCTAAAGCCGGCCGGTTGGCCGTCGGTTCGTAGGTCACGGGTTCGAGTCCGGGTAGGGGCATGGGTGTGGATTTTAACAGCTGAAGGAAAATCGTGACGGGCCGAAGGTCAAAGTTACTAGACTGGTCCATATAAAAATAAAGTTTACCAAAGTTTTTTCTCTCACTAGAATTCTTTTTAAATTGTGTCAATATATGAGCCAAATTTCAAATACCATGCAAGCCGGGACATACTTTCTGTTTCTAACAGCCTTCTCAATGTATCAACTTGAACGCACAAATGTACTCTAAGAATCTTGACTATTTTGGGTAGGTTGATAGACATATATCGCCATGTATTGGGTAGGAACGAAAAACTAGAAATTAATGTTAATAGCCTTGTACGATTAAGGGCCAAGTTTTCTTTTCTCTTTGACACGCAAACACACACACACACACACATATATATATATATATATTGTTGACAGAAAGGAAAGGATCTCATTTTGAGGTAACTTCTATAAAGTACGCCACTGCCCGCAACCAGACCGTCAAGTATGCGAGCAACTAGGAAGAGCATTCCTCAGAATCCTGGGCTCACAATAAATAGCGGCGGAGTAAACAAGACCAACATCAATGAACTTCAATTGACAGGCACAGTAAGAGGTAACAGACAGCAGTCTTCGTTCTGGTCACCAACCTGCCTGCCAACTTGGCCTGCGCCCTTCCATGCCAGGGCCTGGCCATACCGCCATAAAGCCAGTCATTGAGGTTATGATTTGGCGTCACTTTCGAACACAACCAGCCAGCTGTGTCTGAAGTCATCCGCTGCCACCTTGAAAGAGCCCATGGTTCAAGCCACGCTGCCGTCCGCCAGTTCTCTTTAGATTTTTGGTAAGTGAAATCAAAGGTTCGTTTGCTAGCGTATTTTAGAGATGGTGATGTCTCGTTGCCCAAATATCTTGGTTAAGACCTGTAATTGTATGGGTCAATAAAATCCCCTCTTTATTTAGGATCACTGTAATCCTAGCGTCTACCCGATACATATTCCTACCACTAGCTACGTAACAAGCCCACAAGGTACTTTCCAAGCATTTGCTGCCTTTAGGTAAGGATTACCTCAGTCGTACCAGTCAAGTGCCGGGATGGTACCACGACATTCAAGGTAGGAATTCTTGAAGTCATCATGATGTAGGCTGGGTAAATTTTCCCCCACATCCTTTGTTTTGCATGACGTAGGCGTCATGAACTTTCTCTTGTCTTTCTCCAAATGCTAGAATTTTGGTTTTGACCCACCCACCCGCCCTACATAATTTTGGCTAGTAATTTTGTTTCTCAATGTTTTTAGGTGTTATAATTTTGTTTGAGTTTATTTTCGAGTTGTGTATGAATAGGCCGGATGGGAGCAGACCTGTCCGCAGATCCCCCATTTTAACGAGGTCGCGAGTGCCGCAAAACAAACACTTACAAGAATAGTTAAACGATTTGCTTAATTTGTCCAATTCTTTTTCGAAACCTTCAGCTAGTTCTACACCGACTAAAATGGCAGTTTCCCCACTCCCGGAAGCCACTTTACTGGCAGAACAACTTATCCAACTGGAACCTTCCCCTACCTTTTTGGGACTGGACCCCGCTGCAGTAGATATTTTTTCTTACCTTTTGACAACCTCTCAACTCAATTCAATTGGGATTCTGCAAGAAGAAAAAGTGTTCTTCCATCGTTCTTAACAGATCGAGCATTAGATTATTTTTATACCATCTCAGATTCCGCTTATTTTGCTACAAAGTGTTACGAAGACATAAAGAAGCAGTTTATAGATGTCTTTAGAGTGATTGCTTGCCCCTTCAGCACTTACGAAGTAATCCGCTAGCGTAAGCAGATGATTGGTGAACCCACATACGCATATATGATGAGTAAATCTTGATTAATCCGTACTTATCTCCCTCAAGCGACGAATGATTTTATTTTTAAATCAGTCATACAGGGACTTCGTAGTGATTTATTGGCCCGGGTTGCATCCAAGAAAATCTCCACAGTCGACGAATTGATATCGGAGATCCAGAATATCGATAAGAACTATTACGCCATTACCGAGCGAAGAAGGGAAGAAATTGAACAATTAAATCAAATGATGAACCCTACAGTAGGTCAATCTCCGGCCATTGCCAACGACCCAGTTCTGTTTCCTACATTGTATACGGCAGCACACGTTGCAACTCTAACCAATTCTGTGTCAACATATTTACAGCAGCAACTTGCTCAGACAGATGCTACGAGCTCTCCTAGTTTTCCACAAGCAACAGGTACTTTACCTGTGATACAACCTTCGACTTCTGTATCCCCCTTTTCTCATCTTATGCCGTCTCCAGCAACACAAACGCCACCTCTAAATCCAAGTTTGGAAAGTTTCCAAAAGGAATTAGAACGTCTTCAAGGCACGAATTGTCCCAACTTGTGTTACAGTTCAAATCAATTTCAAAACCTTCGAACGATAATAACAACCGGGGTAGGAACAATTATCGGGGTAAAGACAATAATAAGAAACCACCCTCAAACAAGGACCCGATAATATGCAACAACTGTCAGGGAAAGAACTATTTTGCCAAAGATTGTAGACAAAGGAGAGGAAACAGTAGTAACAACAACTCATCCCAGGGAAACTAAGAGAGACTCAACTCGAAAAGGGACGACGATATGAGTCAGGAAATTTCTGTCCCAATTGACTGTACGCAACAACCTTTCATTTATTACGGCAGATATTCACAAAAAAACATAGCAATTTTTGATTGATGGGGCGCCTAGTGTTCTATTCTTAACCCATTTTTTGTCCAAAAATTGCGAAGAGACTACCTATTCAGACGTTACTTAAAGGAATAGGTGAGAATAGGTAAGCGACAATATAGCATTGGTTAATTTGAAGATTGACGGTAAGACGTATCGCCATCCATTTCGTTCTTGTTCTCTGGATAAAAATTACGCCATTTTGGGTGGGGACTTTTTACAGTTCCAGTATGCTGTAGTCGACCATAAATTGAAGAAACTCCGTATGCCACGCTTCGGGTGTGCACCAGACTCCGTTTTTTAGGCCCCGCTAGAAATTGCTATGTTGTCCCGAATAGGGTCTTCCAGACTCTGATCGTAAAAGACCGACCCAAAATTTTGACCACAAAAAGGTTAAACTTAAACCTAAGTCAACGTTGTGAGTACCAATTAAAATCATGAATTTTCAAGGAAAGGACGAAAATTTAAATTTTGATCTTGAACAAGACACCCTCAGTTCTAAGGGACTGCAGTCTGCGCCTACCATCTTTTCTGCCCCGAACTCAAAGATGATACTTTTTAATAACACGGAGGAGACAATCATTCTCCCACGATACGCTACCATCGGAACCTCAGTTCCATGTGACATAATTTCTACATTTACAGAGGATGATCCGGAGGTTGATCTGACCAATATGCCATCTCCTTCATGGCTGACAGTATCTGAAAAAGAAAAGGAGGAAATGCTGAAAGGTCACCTATTCCACTCTAGATTGGCATATCCAGGCATAATCAAGTGTAATACCGATTCATCTGAGGAACAAAGGCAGAAATCCCACCCCTAAGACGAAAAAGAATGTTAAGACTTTCTGCGGGGTGCTCAATTTCGTTTCCGGCACATCCCTAATTTAGCTTTACACTGAGCACCCGTATTTCATCTGTTGAAAAAGGACGTCCAGTTCCACTGGTCAGAACAGTGTCAGGCCAGTTTCAACCTATTGAAACAATTGATTACATCGACACCAATTCTCCTCCCTTTTTCTCCTCTATGCTACGCCTCAAAAAACCTCATATGTTTCCATTGACAGTTCTAATGAAGTCCTAGCTGGGATTGGATAACATCCTCCATCCTATAGTGTTTTGCTCAAGACGCTGAATTCCCAGAAAAAAAATACATTGTTCTAGATTTGGAAGCCGCAGGGGCATTCTACGTCTTCAAAATTGTGAAATATATTCTCTACGGGGCAAGTTTCAAAGTTCTTTTCCGATAATGCTGCTCTCAATTACCTACACACCTCACGTAATCTTACAGGTAAATTAGCTAGGATGGCGATTTTTTTCCTGCGTTCGATTTTGAAATTTCTCATATTTCAGGAGTGAAAAACTTCCTCGCCGACGGGCTTAGTAGTTGCCCTGTGGATCCGCCTCCAAAAGAAGAAGAAGTTAATTTTTCAGACAGCTCTGTTCTCCATTTTTCTTTAGAACCATCAAAACACCAGCAAAAACAAAGAGATGATGATTATTTCGGTAAAATAATACACATTCTCGAACTCTCCCGAATTTTGACCAAACACCCACCGAAAATCCACCGAACGTACATCCTTCGTAACGGGATCCTCTACAAAATTTATCGTTATGCAAATAGGGAACGTTTCTTTCCGTGTATACCTCAAGACCTAGAACATAAAGTAATTTTGGAGAGGGCCCATTATCTTCTCTCCTTTCGGCTTCAAAATTTTCCATCTTCTCGTCAATCGTGTCTTTTTCCCAGCGCTAAAAAGGTCAGTCTTTTACCAAATTAAGAGATGCTTTGCGTGCCAGGTAGCTAAACCTTCAGCGGGGCCGAATCAAACCCTTTTTCCCACCCAGAACTGAAAATCATGAGTCCCAACTCAGGGATGACAGATCCTCGGACCCCCAAGAACAGGTAGACACAATACACATAACACAAGGGACGCCGAGGGACGACTTCCCCATTAAGTTGTTAATGTTTCTTTTCAAGGGACGACTTCCCCATTAAGTTGTTAATGTTTCTTTTCAATTTGTTTACACGCTTAGAAAAGGGGCGCACAGACGCACCTTCGGTGCCATTGCAAACCCAGAGAGGGATCTCATCCCTCCCTTTGATGATTAAGAACTTTGAAAACGAGAGTAATGAGACTGCCATTCATTCGGGATACAAGACAGACATTCGTTTAGTGATAAACATCGGCCAGATAGTGTTTGCTGCAGAGCAAAGTATCAATCCAGTGACTGTCTTTTTTTTCTTTTCGTCTTTGCTCGTTGAATTTTGAATCAATAATCCTTTTAGTTGACTTTACTTAAGTTGTGCCTAGTACACACACTCCCCCTCACCCTCGCTTCTTACGTTAATTTTGTATCACCTTGTACTGGACTGTATATGTTAAATATTATTTATGAGTATATTTGAAACCCTCCATCGTCAGCGAGATCCGGACATGTGTCAGATCGTCAGCGACTAGTAATGATCATGCAGCGTCAACACTTCCTATTTTTTAAGCAAGCTTTGTGCTGTCAGAAGAAATGTGTTATTTACGGGCTTCGACGTTATCATATCACGGAAAAATATTTTTCCGCACAGTCATCACGAGTTGTTTTGTCACTATGCAAGGTGGTCAGATTCTTCATACGTCACGATGACATACGAACATCGACACAGTGATAGTGGTAAAAGATTTTTATCGTTTTTACTATTGGACACCTTTTAGGTCATTATGCTTTGTTTTTGTTTTGAAGTAAGGACTGATTGATGGCCAATGTCACACATTGACCAATAGCTCATCGCGTTTCCATGATTTTTGTTTTGTTGGGCTAGACCCATATTGCCGAAAATGAAAACCTGAATTTTTTGGGAATTAATTGTAAAAGCGATATTGTATTTGTGTTTAATTGTTGAAAGGCCTTTCACTCCAATGTCCTGTTTTTATGTTTTGGTATTTGCTATATGCCTTTACCAGGGGAAGACTCCTTCTGGTATTTTTTCTCTCGTTAGTGCAGAGCCGCACCATTTGTTCAAATGTGCGACACTTGCATAGAATATTCACAAAAGCACTAGTCAGACCAGATGTGATTTAGGATTTAGAACGGTAATATTTAAATACATCCGTCTAATTTAACTACAATAAGTATTTTTTCATGTTCTACCAACACGTTTCCCAAGAGTACGTCGCTTTCAAGGTTCTATGCATCATAACGGGTACAATTGTTTTATTCGGTGTAGCTTGGTGTATACAAATCATATACCGGTACAAGAGATACAGGAAGAAGGCTTGTCCAGCACCGAAGGATCTACCGCTACACACATTGTCCAGTAAGATACGTTTATCTTCAGTAGGCATCCAGACAGACCTCTCAGCGATAGCCATTGACCGCCAAACTCAGACACATTTCGAGCTTCCAGACACTCCTCAATGTCGACCCGCCCAGGTACAGAAACCTGAAAACACCCCTGTAGTTATTTGAATATGTCCTGTTTCGGAGAAGAAATTCTTTATTAAAGTAAAATGGGCAAAATGACTTCATCATCTCATGCGCCCACAAGCGATTTCCAATGAAAGAAGAAGAAAATCACATAAAGGAGATTGAGTACATAGAAATAAATAAAACAGTATAGAAAAAAATATGAGATTATATACGAAGATTCTATCGTCTATGATTCGCTGATGATATAATCATGTTTACTTGACGTACAGAGGAACTACAAATCAGAATGGAAGAGCTGTGTAATGAGAGTTCAAAAATTGGGCTTAAAACGAATTTAAGTAAAACAAAAGTAGTGTACAATCAACATGCTGCAAAGAAGAAAGTAAAGATTTGCTGGTAAGACAATAGGCATAGTTGATGAGTATGTTTACGTAGGACAGCTCAAAATATCAAATGCCAAGTTGACTGATGAAATAAATAGAAGATGTAAAATGACGTGGAGTTCGTTTGGAAGATTACACTTTATTTTCAAAACCAAACTACCAGTGTGTCCGAAGCGTAAAGTTTATGATCAATGTGTCTTACCTGTAATAATTTTTGGCTGTGAAATTTAAACATTGAATGCGCAAACGACTCGAATTTTAAGTCACACAAAGAGCAATAGAGAGATGCAAGTTAGGAATAACCAGAAGGTACAGGAAGACGAATGAATTCACGCGCAAACAAATGTAGAAGATATTATCAAGATTGCGAATATGATGAAGTGGAGATAGCTAGACGAACAGACGGAAGATGGACCACAAATGTATTACATTGCCTAGAAAAAATAAACGACGGAGACGACGTCCAAGCACAAGATACGTAGATGAAAACAAACGTTTTCCAGGAGCTACATGGATGAGAATAACATCAGACCGAGATATGTGGAAAGAAAAGCGGGAGGCCTTCATCCAGCATTGTATAGAAACTGGCTGAATATAATATATATACAGAGTGACTCAAAATTCTTGTTAAGCTTTTATAACTTTTCTGTTTTACATGCCAGGGGATTGATAAGATACCGTAAGATACATTCGAGACAAAGCTTTATTTTATTCATATTAATATTCATGAATTAATTCTTTATCATTCATTCAGAAGGATGGTTGAGGTAACAAGGCAACAATTATATCATTTTCAGAGGAAATAAAGGAGATATCATCAGATGTCTTGCAAATATGTTAGGAATTAGATTACAAG
>JAGDQP010066824.1:0-11231 GCA_022664845.1 Lepisma saccharinum | reverse complement strand
GGAAATTTGTGTTTTAGCACGGCAACCGATACTTTTACTTCAGATAGATTTATTAATTGAACGTAAATCATGGGTGGTTGGTTTTATGTGTGGGTAGCCTTGTTTTCGCCTGTAGGCCTGTATGCACATGATAACTCAAAAAGTTTGCTCTATGGTGCGGATGCTTTCATAGAAGAAATAGCGAAGAAAGATCATTTTGTTATGTTTTTTGCTCCATGGTAAGTTAGTAATGGGAAATTGAATACATTCAGTTTGAAGTAACCACGGTCAAATGAACGTAAATTCAACCTCGTAATTGTCTATATATGCTACTTCTGTTATATGTCGTTGAATAAACTTCAACTGTTCCTTTTTGTTTTTTTGGATGCGTAGAAGGTAGGTGAATCTAGGGAAACTTCTAGAACGTAGGTCCCCCTATACATTTACATTTTGAAAACTATAAGTTATTTCTGTTTACCTATGTTTTGTGACTAAATGTTAGGTTAATTCAGGGTTAACTATAGTAGTGACGTACCAATTTTTAGAAATTTACAGGATGAATTGAGATAATTGTGTGATGTTTGCGATTAATAGGGAGGAAAATAGTAATGTGGGTAACATTATAAGTGAATAATAATATCGTTGTAGTGTGTTTTTAAGATGTTGTGGCGGAAGGAACTATTTTGCGTAGAGTTACATTTGTTATTATGTGGAAGGCGGTAAGGCAGTGTTGAAACGCCGCGTCTTGGTTATGGTTATGACATTTCTTGTGTTGGTGTTATTGAATGGTATAGAAATGTCGGGGGAAAGTACATTTTTAAGGTTATGTAGCGGAGTATTTATGTAAGAAAAGGAAAAGGCCCCGGAGCAATTGTACACGACTTTCTAATGGAAATTGGGAGAGTTAACACGCCTGTGTGCTGAAGGTAAGTGTTAAAATATATTTTGTAAAGATACATGACCGCACCTAACCTTACCTAACCTCCACGTTCATATGATCAGTAATTTAAGATAATTTCCGAAAAATGCAAAGAAGGAATTATTAATGATAAATGTGAACATAAAAATATTTTTTTGTAAAGATACATGACCGCACCTAACCTCCACGTACGTATGGTCACAAATTTAAGATAATCTACGAAAATTGCAAGAAAACAATTGCATAAACCGCTCGCCTCCCATAAACACGTAATGCGTGTGTTTTAAGTGATTTTTGGTCGGTTTTCGTGATTTTATAATTGGTCCGTCACTACTATAGTAAAGCCTTAATTCATGTTAGTATATCATAAACAAATTAGGAAAGACATTTTGCTAATGCTAGTATATTGAATTTAGCCAGGGGGATCTTGTGTTCTAGAACCTTGCCGTGAATCTATCAAGGAGTGATGTGAGTGCAAGTACAATATCGAAAAGTGTGTCCTTGCACTCAGAACAGACCATGATTTTACATCGCAATCAGCAGTGAAAGTTACATTTAACAGAAATTGTATGACAAATTACCATTGACATCAGCTAAACCAACCCGTGGAATTTAAAGCAAGAAATTGGGCATTCGCTTTACTTTATGGCCCACAAAAAGAATGTAAAATTTATAGGAAAAAAGGAATATTTTCAAGTTGAGGGAAAGTGTGAAAGCTATAAGGTAATTCTATAGTCTCGAAAGTGTGACGAGAGAGAAAAAGCAATAATGATTGGAATTACTTGGCTTGGTTCGCGATGGTGGTGTGGCTGAAGGGTGACGTCATGTACGCGGTTTGCATCGCGAATAATGAAAAGAAACTAACGTGACTTTTCTAACCTAACTTATTCCATGGTCTGAAATATATGTTAATAATAAATATGAGCGATCGCGTTTATATGTTGATGTAATCGAGTGCGTGTTTGCTGGCATTAGTATTCATCCACGGAATCCATGTGTTAAATCAAGTGCCGTGTGTATATATCGAAATAAGAACGACACACGGGTTTTTGTAACACGTTTGGATTGCTGGCCGTACGATTTATGGAAGTGCACGTGATTATTATTGACAAGGTAATGAGTGAAATAGAGCATATTAATGGCACAGTAGGTGGCCGAGGCGCGGGCCATGAAGTAAAGTTTATCCGAAACTGGAGAAATGGTACTGAATCGAAATGTTTTTATATGGGTCTTTCTGAATTAGAACCAGTATTGCAGGTTGTGCTTATATCAGGAGTTTCTGCACATTATTTTCTTTGTACATATCGGTACTTTCATTGTAAAACATTTGTTCAACCAACTTTATGCGGGTTAAGTTCCGCGGAGGGGTGAACTGAATGGTAAAATGTATAGAAGAAATGATACTGTTAGAGGGATGTGGAATTTATGCATTCGAGATATGTAAGAAGTCCCGTCTCGAATAAATGTACAACAAAGCAGGAAATGTGGTGAAGTGGAGGGAACTATTTGTAGTTGCGGAAGGTAATTTAAGGGTAGGAATTAGAAAGTGTCCGTTATGGTGATGGCAAGATTCAGTGGATGACACCTAACCCGGCTTGGCTCGTTCCGTTCACTAGGCATTACTTTGTGTCTGTTTATGAATCTTGTTCCGTCCGATTTCACCTTAGTGAAATGTGCGATCACTGGAAGTCTTCAAAGACGTGTGTGGAGTAACCCATAATGGTCGCCCGCGTTGACCTTCGCATTGCGTAGGTGCAAGTAGATTGTGAATTTGGAGGGATTCCGAAGGAATTCACGTCAGTAGAATCGATACAGCATAGATAAGCAGGTAAAAGGCAGTGGTTCATATATATATATATATACATACACACACACACACACACACACACTAATAAACGAGGCTCCGATTTCTACGCCATTATTTACTTATATCTATTCACGACGCTATTGGATTCAATTTTCCCGCATTGCGCAGCTCTTGACGTTGACTCGCGTTTTTTATTTTCGTTGTTTTTTTTTTTCGTGCATAAAGTAGTACCATGTATTTCACTAAGTTCTCTCATTACATTACACTTCCATGACTTAATCCCTGTTGGTTTCACGTTCTGCATACCACTTAAAAATTTCCGAATAATTTCTCCTATAATTTTTACAAATTTGGATGAGCACGTCTAAAGTTAACCTCAAGAAACTACTGCTACTTACGCCAAAGAAAGTTTTTTTTTTTCCATACCGTTCAATGCATTCATTCATTGATATGACGTAAATGGACGCACGCAAACTAACATATCTTCACATTTTCACCTTCTGGTACGGATAGCTGCGACTGTGCTAAATTTCTTTATGATACTCTAAAACCTCGTCTCTACGTTTATACTGATCATCATGAAATTTTGATAACTCTTTACTGGTTTAACGCAACTCCTTGCAGTCGTCGACCAAGATAATGGTGCGATCTGTAAGGTCGCGGTTTTAATTCTCCCTGGGGCGTGGATGTTTGTGTTTTTACCAAGCATTTCACTCGTATAATCGTGACGGGCCAGTCAGAAATTACTAAAATAGCACATACAAAATTAAGTTAACTCCCTGTATCTTTTGTGGCAGTCACCCTTCAATAAAATATCAATACGATACCTCCTTGGAAATTTATTTTTTCCTTCCCGGCGATGTGTAGGGTCCAATGTCAGCTCTGTTCCTCGAAGTTTTAAGATAGTCTCTTGTACGTTTTGTGTATGAAATTTGTTCTTCTTAAGTAGTGTAAGAAGTGGAGTGTAGATTTGTAATATTTCTCACTAATACTTGCAAGACAATTAATACCTTGTATATAGCAAGTAAGATGAGTTTGGTTCTTCTTGAGTGTATCTCCTTAATTATAACCCATATCTTCGCATTCATCCAATTCGTCCACAACTTGGTTAATGACACGCATCCACTGTGCGTTTCAGCCACACGTGCCAGAAGCTTCCCCATAGGAGACTACTTTCCCTAGACACGATCACAGTTTTATTTATCGAATTCGTTATTGCAGCGCCAATAGTGAGCTGAGCTTGAAAACTTCATATTTCAATCATCACGAATATAACTTAGAAGAAGGCAATTTCCTGACAATTTGGTCACTTATGCAGAGTGCGAGATGCATTGTCTGTTGGAACAAACCACCTTCACCGAGGAACATCGTACGGGGCATGCAACATAAGACAGACTCTAGTTTTAGTAGTGGTCCGTGCGAGCTCCAACAGACATACACCGCACAGTGATTCTGCCAAACTCCGCCCTCCTGTGTCACCCCCAAATTCTCGAGCGCACACCCAACTAAGAAATTTGTACGGTCAAGAATCGATAGAAACTCCACGTACGCCCTCTCAATTTTGACTTCTAAAGCCCCCAGAGCCACCTCGTTTGACTAGATAGAACGATTCATACAGCGTGTACACTATACAACTTAGTATGACAATAAAGGGCCACGGTGACTCAGTGATTAGAACGCTCACCTCTGGCGCTTGGGGTCGTCAGTTCAAATTCTTCTCGTGCCATGTGGGCTTTGAAGTGGACAAACACCGTGTCCTTGGGTTTTCTCGGGGTTCTCTCGTTTCCTCACAGTTCCTTGATTCCACCAATTCTTCCATCGCCATCCATTCAGCCTGAGCCAAAGTTGCCTAAAGCCCCCCCTCCTCAAATGCCATATCTTTCGAGCATACTTCACACACACGGCCTTCTTTGAAAGTGGAGGTCCAGATGTTTCCACGGCTTTGACTGCTGTTTCGTTTCTGAAGTGTAGTAAAGTATCCATGTGTCATCGTTAGTCATGATGAATCGACATAAAAAAAATCAAATTCACCACATTTCCTCAGGAATTAATGGAAAAAAATATTTCAATTTGCTGCTGTGATCACACTTACCCACACCATGTTCACACTTATCTCAAATCCGGGGTAAAAGTGATGGCGACACTTCGCATCACCTAATATTCCTTTGCCAAAATATTAGTTATCATTACCAATACCTATTAAAGCAGATTTGGAAAAACATGGGTATTTTTTTAAAAAACTGAGCCCACTTGGGCCCAGAAGGTTTTTTTTTTTTTGGGGGGGGGGGGTTGTTGGGCAGTTTCGGTTTTTAGAAATAAAGTGTGAATGTATGTAGATGTAGAGCTGTGTACAGAGCTCAGCGAGTGACGGTGTGTCACTACTGTGAAATCGGGAGGCTTGAGTGCGTCTGTTGTGTGTGTGTGTGTGTGTGCGGGGCGAGGGTGACCTCACTTCATGGTATGTTCACTGGATTCAAACAACGGCGTGGTTTCAGCTTTCCGCCGTTCATAGGTGAAACTGAGGGAGAACCCCATTGAAGATAGTCTCACAGATCCGCCTGAGCTAGGTCTGATTTTCTTCAAAATTTCTTTTTAAGACCTTTAAGAAACTGGCTCAGGCTGAATGAATGGTGATGGGAGAATTGGTGAAATGAAGAAAGTGTGAGGAAACGAGAGAACACAGAGAAAACACACACATGGCTTGAGCCGGGATCGAACCAAGGACCCCACGCACAAGAGGTGAGCGCCCTATCAAGGGCACCGCGGCCGAGCAGGGTCTGAATTGCCGCTTAGCCTTCCCAGTGTCACTTGGCCATGAGTGATTTCCTGATAAGCTCTGTGCTTGTATTAATAGAAAGTCTATATCAATATGGTATCTGTTTGAAAATTTACATTATTATTGATAATATTTGTAGAGATTTGTAATTTTGCACGGAATTTGATACGAGAAATACGTAGTTTGTAATTTTGTGATATACTTTATTAAAAACTACACTTGTAAGCAAGCCTAATCTGTTAATAAACTTTGGAAGAGCATCAAAATTCAAAACCTATAATCTATCTAGGTGGAAGAGCTAGTTCGTTCTAGTCGGCTACGAAATCAACAGATGGAAAAAAAGGTTATTTAATAGTTTGTATTGGAGTGCTGACTGAACTCGAATACTTCCTTGTATTTCATTATCACAGAGGTAAAGTGTTGTAAATTTTAGATACCAATATTATTCTAGAGTTAGAATGACAGTCGTGATTGCATTCTTCCAATCTAAAATGCAATGTTTTTTATTATTATATACTTTTGTGACGTGTTCTCATTTCAGGAATCATTTAAAAATAAAAATTAATTAGAAAACCCGCTGGGTTTGAGAGTGAGTTTTTTTCAAGCGGGCCCAACACGAAAAACCCGACTTGTTTTTTTTCGGGCTGGACCCACCTTGGCAAACCCTGCATTAAAGCTAAAGCACAGTTCCTAGTTTTGAGAAAAACACAACATTCTATCGATTCAACTTTTTTTTTTGTATAAATACTTTTCCAACAACAAAAAATATACTGATCCTACTTATCCCGTGTGACCCTACCAATAAATGTGTATCACTACAGCGATTCAATGCAGATACAAGGTTAAATTTTGATATGACTGCCTCCAGCAATTTTGCAAACGTCCTTGCCATCTGTAATCAATCTGCCACACGCGGCAGAGCATCTCTGTTGTTAGTTCAACAATAGTGGCAGTACTTTTGGCACGCAGCTCATTTATTTTTAATTTGTCCAGGATTCTTATTCCCATTGGTTTGCTTTGTTAGCGCTGTTATAGTACTTTTACTTTAACATTAGCTTTTAAAACAAGTTTAAAAAATGCAGAGATAGTGTGTTGTATTGAAATGGTGTATATAAATAATGCATTATCAATGTTTATCGACAGATGAATTGTATTCTGTATGAATGTAAAGTCTTACCTAATACTAACTAATTATTACTCTTTTATATTTTATAGGTGCGATCACTGTAAGAGGCTTGCGCCTACGTGGAGTGAATTAGAAGAAAAATATAATGAGAACGAAAACAGTAACTTAGTTATCGCCCGTGTAGATTGCACGACAGAAACTGCTCTTTGCTCAGACCAAGATATTACTGGTTATCCAACGTAAGTGTGTGTGTGTGTGTGTGTAATGATTTGAAGAACTATTATATAATTACTTCTTGCTATTATATTGATGGTTATGTGAATTTCGGTGCATCAAAATCTGGCATACACAGTGCTTTTCTTCGTGAACACTGGGTATATTTCTTGGAAGTACCAATTTTTATTTTTTATTTATTTGATTTTGTAATTACAGATTTTCATATACAGAGAAATAGTGACTCACGGAAGCAAATGTATGTATGAAAGCCTAAATTTCCAAATCAGTTATTTATTTACTTCTATATAATTTTTCAACCCACTGAGAAATTAATTTCTTAAAACGTAATGTTCTTCGCTTGCTTTGTGTGGCTCAGTTGGTAGAGCGCTCACTTCTTGTGCTAGGGGTCGTTCGATCGATGCCGTGTGGGCTTTGTGGTGGACAAACAAAGCGTGTGCCGTGTGCGTGAGTTTTCTCGGGGTGCTCCCGTTTCCTCCCACTTTCTTCATTTCACCAATTCATCCCATCATCATCTATAAGGCCTGAGCCACTATTGCCTAAAGGCCTTAAAACATATTAAAAAATTCGCTTGATTTTTTTGTATAGGCATTTTATTAAAATGTGACAAGTATGTTTGCTATTGCTTTTGTTGTTCATAGTTACTTGAAATATTCAGTGTTCGCGTTGATCTCATAAATTACCATCTTGAGATATAAAAAAAAAAATGACATTAAGAATCCACAATATTTCGTTAAATCCATTGAATTACGTCCAGCGGCTAAAATATAAATTCATACAGAAGCGGGTAAGTAGAAGTGAGGTCGGAGCCAGACTATTCACCAAGCAAATCACATTGCGGGAAGTGGGCATGTGACGTGTTCTGATGTACAGACTGCAGTGCTTTCTAAAAATGGTCACCAACATCTACCAACTTAAGACTTACCAACTTTTCAGATTGTAATGTTAGAAATGATTTCCCAGTATTTCTGTGTACTTTTTCTGCCGTACTTACGTTTGTATCTTATCATTACTATTTTGTATGCGTTTCCATATCTCTTATTTTCATCGGTTTGTTCTTTATATTTAAATTATATTCAATAAACTCGTCTATATATTCACATATTTGGTTTCGTAGCGAGGCAAACGTATTTCTGTTACCTTTAGAAAACCAGACATTCCTCTTTGGACAAAATATCATTCGCAGTAATAATACAACCACCAAATGTATTTTCTCCTTTCTAAACAACACACATCTGCCAAGTTTGCTAAATGGCTAGTCAGTCAGTTACAGATACAGGTTCAAACATACAGTGCTCAACTCTAGAGAAATAAAACGACAGATTCTTCATTTGTCAATGCCAGTCACATAAAAATGGTTTTCATGGATATAGTGGACATGTTTCCTTCCATTCCCATAGACCTGGTTATCACGTCACGGAATCATTTAAAAACAAAAGCTAAACACAGTCGTGGAAGTACACGAAGTAATGCATGTATGTCAGTACCTTCAACGTGGCTGCTCTTCCTCGCTGCCATCCTATCGCACAATAGTATGATGGTATTAAACACAAGAAAGGAAGGGTAAAAAATTCTGTAGCGGTAGGTGAAGGCGTCCAACAAGTTGGTCTTTGTCCGTGCTCTATGCCGGGGGAATAAAAAATTGCAGCTCTGAGCGGAAACAAGGTGGGTACAATGTTGCCACAATATATTGCCAAATGGAAAGTTGTTACCAAATATTGAAACAAAAGGACTAGGTGGTAAAATTGTATATTTGGTTATATTTTAGGGATTAAAATATCTGGTAACAACTTTCCATTACTATCATCATATTGTGCGATACGATGGCAGCGAAGACGACGACCCACGTTTAAAATTTGATTCTCGCCACGTAAATTTGCATTTACTTCAGTTTGGCCTTCTGAACAATGTATTCCAATTCTAAGGTTAATTTTACAAGGAAAGTAAAGATTTTGCTATGGGTACTGGGAAATATAGTTATGGACCATTTTGAAACAGAAGAACTCAAAACATACACTACTCAAACAAATCAGATGTGTTGATGATACTTTGGTTCTTTAAAGAGATGATCCCAGTTAGATTTACTTTTAGATAAACTTAATGATATCCATCCCGCTTCTCCGAAGAAATGTGAATCTTGAAAGCGTTATACATTTTCTGGGTTTGTAATTTTATTGCCTTAATAACAAATTTCATCCCGGGCTTTATCGAAAATCGATAACTGTAGGACAGTACATACACACAAAATCAAAACACCCCTTACAAATGAAATATCAACCTTCTATCAAATTGAGTACCAGAGTGTCCTTGGGCACCTTCGGAGGTAAAAGTGGTCGAACGTGGAACCACCCTACCTCACGTTGTACCGAAGGCCGAGAATATGTGGAGCGCTACCTGCACAGCCCGGCGCGTGTGCCTTTATCCCTTTTATTTTCATAAGTAGACTGAGGTACTTAACAAACGGACCATGCCTTCTGGATAGCACACGTTTTGAGTACGGGAAGTGAAAGGTAACGATCAAGAGAGTATGTGTATTCTAGGCACACGCTTAGTGGAATTGAAGACAGCACTGGGAAATCTAATGAGGGTGGTCCGTGTAAATGTTAGAGATAACTTGAACCTTCGCAACTTATTTCTGATTCGAATTCGGGAGGTTTTGCATCAAGCTTCTGTAACTCAGTGACTAAAGCGTTGGCTTCACTTTCAGTTTAAAAATTCATGATATGCAAAAAAAGTGATTGTGGAGTCGATAACTCGATTATTGCAGTATCAGCCCTTAAAGCATGAGATAGATGTTGATTCATTTCCCAGTTTTGCTTTGTTCATATTGAAAAAAGCGTTCTTCTGTTTCTAGAAGTATTCTGTTGTGTTGTAATTTTGGTAATTAATGTCATTAACAGAATTCTGATTCGATTGTGAGCTAATCTGCTTTCTCTGTTATGTAGATTGAAATTCTTCAAAGCTGGAAGCGACGAAGGAGTCAAATTTCGAGGGAGTCGAGATATCTATACCCTCATTTCTTTTGTTAATGAACAGCGTGGAGTAAAACCTGAAGGTGATGTAAGTATTGAGTATTATAAGTGTAAAAAGTTGGTAGAACGCCAAACGTGTATGGAAATCTCCACTTATTTATTTACAAGAGGTGTTCATTAAAGATTTCCCCTGATTAAATTCCGGTTAGCGTAGTAGGTTGTAAGATAAGATAAAATTAATTGTATGGGCAGTAACAGCACTAACGTAGGAGGTTGTGATTCCACATGTAGGCTGCATATATTTATAGGGCACGAGGTAATTTGCAGCCCTGAACTCCTAACGGTTTGTCTTTTACAGTGCGGTGGATTAAGGTATGAAAATAGATCGGTTGAATACAGAGGGGCTATTACGTTCCTATACTTGAAAAGACGGCACAGCACGGGAGACGTTCGATGAGATACAAGATACTTATGGGAAGGAAGAGCCGTCATATGACGAAGTCAAGCACTGACATCGTCAATTAAGGTGTGATCGGTAAAAACGGCTCTCATTCCCAGGTGACCACAGTCCACTATTGATGAAGATACTATCTGGATGAAGGCCGCCATTTTGGAGGATCGCCGCATCATTGTGCGTCAACTAGTCCTAGCTGTGAACGTCTGTGTGAAAATCATACATAATCATTTGCACATGCGTAAGTTGTCTTCACGATGGGTTCCATGGTTGCTGACACCTTTCCAAAATCAGGAACGCTTGAGCTCGTTTTATCCATGTACCTAGAAAAGCTGGAGGACTTCTTCGACTGATTACTCACGAAGGTCCAAATATGCAGTCTATGTTTATGATCCACACACTAAAACCCGGTCGAAACTATGAAAGCATTATGACCTCTGAAGAAGACACGTGTCTAACCATCGGCGGGTAAGTTCGTGCTCTCGGTCTTTTAGGACCAGCACAGTGATGATGATGAATTTTCTGGCAAAGGGTTCCTCGATTACCGAGACATACTACGGTTCGCTGCTGCAGAAAATGTGCGTGGCCATTAAAACCAAGAGGCACCTCCAAGACAGTACTCTGGTCCACACCTCGCATGTTGCCCAGATGAAAGCACGGTCCTGCGGTCACGAGATCCTTCCTCACCCCTCTACTCCCCAGACCTCACATCATCTAACTACCACCTTTTTCCTACAATGAAGTCTTTTTGAAGGGGAAGCTCTTCTCAGACGATGACACGTTGATTTCCGAGGTCAGGTCGTGGCTTCTGACGCAACCTGCAAATTTATGCAGACTAGGTCTCCGCAGCTGTATCAAGCGATGACAGAAATGTGTGACGCTTGATAGTACCTACGTAGAGAAGGATTTATATCTGTGCCAAGTTTCGTTCCTGTTAGTCCACGGTAAGTACGTCAGGGAAAAT
>JAGDQP010066823.1:719-11232 GCA_022664845.1 Lepisma saccharinum | reverse complement strand
AGGTGTTATTTGCAAATAAAAAGTAATTGAACCGAATCTGTAATTGAAATTTTCATGTTGACCCCCTCATACGTATTTCCGGTATGCCACTGATTCCCCAAATATGATAGTTGAATTGTCCGTAAAAACTTTTATCACCCATTTTTTGTTCCACTTCTCAACACCGCTCCTTTTCTCGGTCTGTTGCTACCCTTAACAATGTACCTTCTGAAAAGCTCATTATTTCATCTACCATCTTGCATTTGGACGTCGTCTCGGACGTTTCTTTTCTCTAGGAATCCAATCTAGTAAATTCGTCGTATATATTTATTTTTCAGGTATCAACGGAACCTCAAATAATCGCACAAACAGATACGATTATTGTTTGGAAAGTCAGTGATACAATGAATAAAGCTCCAAAGAGTGTAATATACATTGAGTTTTTCAAGTAAGTTTCAGTATTTTTTTGTATATGTAGTACCATAGTTACGCAAAAAATAAACTTTCGGCGCTTGTATGGTAGGCCGCGGTAAGGCATGATGACGAAAATAAGGGAAAGATAAGAAAAACAGTAATGAGGTAAGTAGTATAAGCCAGACAATTGCCCACAAAATCCCGGATGTGACGTGATGACCTATTATCAGTGATATTGTTATTCGTTGACCTTATGATATCCTATTATCTGTTGAACTTATGATATCTGGTGATATTATGATATCATGTAGATGTTCTATAAGCATTGTTTAAAAATATCAGTGAAGTTTCATTCTTTTATCACACAGGAAGTATTTCATGCTTCATGCTGCAGGTGTAATTATGAATGCAATCAGCAGGATTGGACTTGACTTGCATCACCATTTACTATTGCTTTGTTTTCCTGCAACCTTACGAGGTACAAGATGGAATTATTTATTGTTTCATTGCCACATTGTTATACTTCCTAGATCCTCACCGCGACAAACATAAGGACTTATGGACTGGAGTTATTTAGTACAGGATGTAATAAAATACTATTAAACCTCCAGTGAAGTAACGAAATACGGGGAAAACCTTTAACAATACACCGCAGCATTTCTCGTCCGGGCTACGATGAATTCTGAGCTGTTGATGTGGCGTCTCTCTCTGGATTGCTGTAAGCAAGTGCTCTCAAGAAGGAAGGTTTCAGTAATATTTATATTAGTTTGTTTTCGAATCGAAGGAAGTATTGATCGGTTTTCTCGTGAGAAGGTTGCACTGTTCAAGGTGAAGTTTAAGCCATTTCATAGAAGCTCTTGTGCCACTCTCGTTCAAGGTGAAATTCTGGATTATTCCTTGGAAAAGTCATATTACTGGTGTTCACATTACATATTGTTTCTGGAATTTCACGTGGGTCTTATAACGTTTCAAAGTTCTTGTGAACCAAGATCAGATTGAAGTATCACGAAGTAGTTCGTATTTTAGAATTGCACATGAGAATGGAAATTATATCACAATCACAACCTTGTACGTTGGTATGTAATTACGTAATAATGAATCCTTGCAGCTTTGAGACAATTGTAGCGATTGATCATGATTCATAAACGTCTAGACAAGTCTTAGAATTAATACAATATAAATCATAAACTGTACAAATTGAATACGCTGTATAACAAAAATACAAGAAAAGAATGAAATTAATAAAATGCACATGCGGTCATTCAACAATACAATAAGTTAATTTCTAATTACGGTATTATTCAAGGAAAATCATAATTACGGCCTGCAAAAATCATCTTCAGCTCAAAATCACGGGTAATAACCTACTTCTATTCAAAGGCAGAGAGATTTGTGTTTGCGTTTTCTAGTACATAGTAATTCACTAAAAAAGATCGTTGGCATTGTTCCCTCATGTTTCGGGCTGCAAGCCTCGACCCCTAGCGTGATCGTATGACCAACATTCTCTGAAGCAGCGAGAACCGGCGTACGACCAACACCCCAGGATAAAAACCGGTGTTGGTCGAACGTCGTGTTGGTTCAACGCCAGTTCTACGAATTGTTGGTTTCATGCCGGTGTTGGTACAACGCAATGTTTGTTCTACGCAAGTGCCCAAGAAATAACTTTAGATGATGTTTTTATTATCTTTTTAGGTTTTATATATCTTTGGCGTTGTCAGTTTTAATGTTGTCCAATGCCGTGTTGGTCCAACACTGTGTTGGATCAACGCCTGTTGGTTGTAACGCCGTCTTAGAGGGGAAACAAGAACGTAACGATGGTGGTGGAATGTTAAAGAAATTATTTTAGTTATGTAAATGAGCGTCAGGTTAATCACAAAACTCACAGAATTAATGATCCTATGCTACTTGCATGTATCAGTGACTGAGATTGGGGCTACACCCTCCTTCCAAAAGTCACTTGAAAATAACTCCATTGTTAATGGTCTTAGAGAAACATACAGTACTGACACAAGATAATTAGTTTAACAATTAATTTTAAGTTTGAAGTTATTGTTAAAAAATGCTTGGATGTTTGAAATATGGAATGTTATTTTGGCACACCGACTTAGGAGCACAAAGGGCGTAATAAAAATAGTGGAGAGTTACACATATTCAAATTTAGGCAGGTGGAATGCTAATGAGCGTCAAATTAATCGCAAAGTCACATAATTAATGCTCGGATGCTAATTACATGAGCCAGTGTAAGTTTTGTTGGTTATAGCCACCTTTCAAAAAGCATTTAAAAGAACTTCGCGGTAAATGTACTCAACAGAAAATGTTCAGAGAATCTATTTTTTTGTACAATTATTGTGAAATTTGGCATTTCTGTAGGTCCAAATTTTACGCTGGGCCGGACATTTTAAAATTTTTGTAGCACCTTCTGTGCCCCTCCTAAATCGATGGCTTGCCAACATAACCATGCAGATGTGAAAAATTCTGATTTTGTTTATAAGCATCTCAAAATTCATTTCACTTTTGAAACAATAGCTTCTCAAGATATGGCCTTGCTGCGGACATTTACCGTGCAGTTCTTTTAAGTGAATTTTAGAGCGGGGCTGCAGCTCCAAAGACAGACACTGGCTTATGCAAATAGCATAGCATCGGAGCATTTATTCTGTACTATTTGCGATTACTTTGACGCTCATTGGCATTCTAAACAGAAAATGTTGAGTTTTTATAACTCCTCCCTTGATTACTCCTCTTTTCCACCGTTTAGGAGGTGCGTTGTGAAAATAACGTTACAGATTTAAAACCTTCACATTTTTTTTACACTAACGTCAAATTTTATATTAATTGTGTAAAGAAATAAGCTTCTGCCAGTATGTCTCTGGTAAGTGCATTTATGAGGGAGTCCTTTTTAAGTGATTTTGGAAGGGGACGTTAGCTCCCATATCAGTCGCTGGTATTACCACCCAAAGAATGGTCGAGCACCCCATAGAAAGATCCTGTCCTGAAAACTTAGTTATTATTCTCCAGAGCAGGAAAACTAGACACATGCTGCGATATCGTTTCCGCTTCGAGAATTTCAAGATAACATTTTATAAAACATGTATTACCATATGATGTTTAAACATTAATTTATATATATTCTTACCTCCTTTCATTCAGAATGTGTGTGAATCATTTTTAAACATTCCAATTGTCCAACATCCCCGCTCTTGTCTCCTTCTCCCTATAGCAATTGCTTCTTTTTTCTTTATCTATCTTAGTCCCTCAGTCCATTACCAATAGTCCCTCAGTCCCCTACCCTGTGTATTATAAGAATTACATGTATAACTGTTGGTGAATACAGGTAAACAAACTCTAGTTGCAAATATAAATAACGTATATAAATTTCATCTTTAACATCGGCCATCTTCCCGTCATCCAGTTTGAATGCATAATTTCATGTTATCCATCACAAAGATGAAGAAATAAAATACAACCTGAGCATCTACATAAACGCAATTCAAGTGGCAAAATAGTCCGACGGTCCGACTCACACGGGTATTCTTTCTTGAACGTTCAAATTCGAGTTTTCCTGCCGGACGGGTGACCGTTTAGTCTGCGGCGGTAGGCCATGGGCTCGAAGGTCCCGCGTTCGTGTCCCGGCAGGGGCATGGGTGTGGATTTTAAGAGCTAAAGGCTAATCGTGACGGGAAGAAGTCCAAAGTTACTAGACTGGCCCATCTAAAAATAAAGTTTACCCAAAGTTATATTTAGTTTTCCTCCAAATGCATTTACACAGAGAAACAGGAAAAGTGAACTACACGAGAGAATTTAGCGAAAGAGTCTGTCTAAAAACTGAATGTTCATTCAAAGGAATTCCAACTTTAAAAGAAATGAATAGAGATGTCATAAGTCACAGAAATTTTTTAATGTATATTGCTCGTGAAATAGAATTGAAATGTAAAAAACGTACAAAAGAAATCCTGCCGCTGAAAGCATGATTTAAACATTAAACTGTTTCAGAAATTGCAAACGTCTTCCTCCAGTCTTTGAACATGAATAAGCTATAGCCGAAAGTACTTAATCACGCACGCGTATTTTCTAAAAGGAAATTATGGACTTCTGTGTTAGCTATGACCTAAGCAGACCAATATATGATGGATGACGTCCCTCGAGGATCACTCTTATGTGGAAGACATCGTATGTATTCCTATTCAACATATCACGGAACAAAATTTATTTATCAACGCTCCTGTGTAGTCATGTGGTTACTGCGCTCGCCCTCGGTGCGAGTGGTTACGGGTTCGATTCCCGGTGGGAACTCCATTGCATAGTAATGTTTCGATTGCTCATACCCGGATTGATGGTGTGTGTTCATCAGCCCGTAAAACATCGGCCAAAACCAAAACGTGTAGAATACGCTTAGCGGAGACAAACACATTAGCCCAGTGCCAAAGTGCCTTAACCCAAAATTTCGGTATATACAATATATTTTGATGCTTTCTTTATGATGAAAATGCGCTGAAACCGAATCTGATGGGTATACGTTTAATACTCATGAGTATTTTGAGATATAACGTCATCAATATTACCGTCTTACAATATGTACTTCGTATTATGATACTGTTCGATATACATTAAATACACCCATGTTTGGTTTCAAATGAGAGCCTTAGGTGCCTGAAATTAAGGTAAATGAGTGGTGTACACCTGATGGCGTCATTGCAGTGTTTATTTATTGTTTTTACATTAATAATCAGTGCTGTAGTATACGCCGTATACCATATGATTAGCTTTGCACATTAGTGTATAGCTTCTGCTACTGTGAATACCATCTAATTTCGCTTCATTTATTTATTTAATTTGGCTATTACCCTGGTGAGATTATTACGGTCAAATATTTTGGTTTCACTTGATCGGGAACAAAATATTGGAAAGGGGAATAGGGTATAACAACAGGATGCGTGTCAGTAATTTATCCCTATATTTTGACTGCAAGAATACCTTTGTGGAAATATGTACAGCCAATTTGAACAATTATATTGTTAGATTGGCAGGTCTTTTTATACATGTCTTGAGTAATATAAAATTTGACTTATCTTTTCAAAATCAAAGTAAATGTTTGACTTTCCGATGTGTCGAGTAAGTCCCATTATATTATACTTATGAGCAGATTTGTAACGTGCAAAGCAAGTAAGTCTTATATGTCGACTTCAGAAGCTAAGGGATACGTGACATTGAACAACAAAAAACTAAGCGGTAACCTTTGATATATAACATGAAATACGTGACTCAAACCTATAATATTTCCCTGGCAGCACATGATACCGGGCCAATATCGGCCTAACATTGGGTTAACCTTAATCGATATTGGCCGATACTGGTCCAGTATTGGACCGATATTCTGTGCTGCTTGGAATTGTACAAAGAAACCTTGAATCTAATGTGTCTATGTACAAAATATAACGATTTTGGGTCACATTTACGAGGAAGTATCAAAAAGTTCTTGCAATCACCTGGAAGGAAACGACCTTGGAGAACTTATACATTATGGTGGAATTAGTCCTTCTTTAGATAGTTTGCATGCTTAGTGACACATTTCTGCCAGCGGTCCTCCGCATTGTGCAAGAGGTTCTTAATTAACTCTAGGCAAACTAGACTTTTATTTGATATCAAACATGGGTGTGCAGGTATTTAGTGGAAGTAGATCAACGTCCTAACAAGAAGTAATATTATAGGGTGGTCATATTGACTACGTCATATCTCAATAAGTTCATGATAAGAAACGTACATACCATATAACTCTTCTTGATTAACTCCACACACCTAGGACTTTCATTTAATACCAAACGTGGGTATATTTAGTGGACGTTGATCAACATCCTAATAAGAGGTAGTATTATAAGACGGCCTTATTGCTGACGTCATATTTCGATACGCTAAAGGATGTGAAACATCTAGGCTATATTACTCATCTTGATTAACTTGAGGCACCTAGAGCTTTCATTTGATACCAAACATAGGTGGGCGTTTGTTGTGCTTGTTTTTAAAATGATGTTAAGTGTGATAGCCTTGTCAGCTTGTTTTAATCAAACATGGATGTATTTAATGTATATCCATCAACGCCATAACACGAGGTACACATTATAGGACAGCTATATTGATGACGTCGTATTACGAAACGCACAAGGATGTGGCCCGTCTGCTCTGATGTGATCTACAAGCAACTAAAACTTTCATTTAATACCAAACATGTTGTGTAATTAATGTCTATCGATCAACGTTATAATACGAGGTGTATAATATAGGACAGCCATATTGATGAAGTCATAACTCGAAACGCTCAAGGGTATGAAACGTATTTCCATCCGATTTGGTTTCAACGCACTTTTTTAAATAAAGAAGCAGTAGATATAGAGCGAGATAATCAGGAATTTCACTTTTGCCAAGAATCTAAGTATTTTTCAAGTTGTAAGCATGCTTTGATTCATAATTTGTCAAGATTTTCGATAATTTGAGGTCTTATCTGGATACTACAGCTTTACCATACACAGTATACAATAAATATAAGCAGAAATAGGGAAATTACGTACTATATTGTATTAACATATTAGACTGTCTTTAATTTAATCAAATCCGTATATATTACTGTAAAAGATGAATAAGTACTTTTGTCCAACCTCTATATACATAATATAACATGTAAGTGTAGATATAAAACAGCTTTTAAATTTTTGCTCGCAGAAATTACAGCTTACTGCTATCCACACCCAGCATCGAAGTCCGAATAGCTTGCGCAGAGAACCCTCACTATACACAGAGACTGCACTATTATTTGTTCTATTAATATGTGTATGAAGATACACTACACATGCAATAAGGAATACTAAACTTTAATTTTTGTTCTTCTTGATCTTAGTTCTTTTAAGATATTAGTGAAAAGGAAAACAACATGAAACAGATTGAATCAAGTTATTCTCGTCCCCTTAAAAAATAATAAAAAGGGAGGGGAAAAGATGTTAATAGCTTCCCCCCGTTAGAGGGGGAGGGGAATAGTGTGGTCGATCCTTTGCGTAGCGCCATAGGACATTTAACGTGGGCGTAGAAAAGCATATAGCGCCACAGTTTCTCCTACTATTGAACCATGACGCACACCCTATTCCAAAAAGGATAAACTCATTGATTACTGCAATTTTCAGCTGACAATTTTCTAAGTCCAACTTCTGGTAACTTCGGAAACCGTAAACCAAAGTTGCTAGATTCGAGCCGTGGAAGGAAGGATAAACCTTCGCTATTGAGAAAAAAAGTGCTGTTTTTTTTTGTTTTTTTTTTTTTAGTGCAATAAGATATGATGAAATGTAATTAAGTGTAGAAAAAAGTAAAATTCATTCAAATATGTATTTTGAAACTATCCATACATCTGAGCTCGTGATCTTTATGTCCCCTTACTTTTCCATACGTAAAAGCACATTTGCAATGCAAGTGAAGACAGTAAATTTAGTTCCCGCATTCACAGTACAATAAACAAGAGAAAGAAGAGAAAAACAAGAGCACGTGCAACGTATATCAATGTCATTGTTTGATCACCGAAAATTCAGTCGTTTCTCCAGAAGGAGATATATCAGAAAGATGTAAATAGATGTATTAATGTTAACTAAGTGGTCGTGCGTGTGGCTTGTAATCGTGAAGTCACGGACTCGAGTTCCGTTCTGAAAATGTTATTCTTATGTAATGATATATTCCTCAAAGAATGAAAAATAAACTAAACTAATAATAATCACTTTTAAATGTATCCATACAAGCATTTCAGGACATAAGTAATTATTATGTTTAAAATATAACTTTGAGAAGTAGTAGGTGTAACCAGAACGTCGGTATATTATAATTGAACGTGAAATGCAAATTAAGTAAATGTTGTTATATCCAAAGTCGTATCAAGGTGCCGTGCAACAAATTCACGATCTCCAAAGTTCATACAAATTCAATAACCCCAAAGCTCATGTTCCCCACGAACGATGAGTCACTAAGATACTGAACTAATCTTCAGTACAGAAGACAGAAGTTCTTTCCATGGGTCTGAAATGCTTTTCTCTCTCTCGCTTGCAAATTCTATGCTTTTGTCATCTGGTGAAGTGAATTAATTATTGCCTTGTTAATTAGTAGGAAAAATACTTAACCTGACCAGGGCTCGCACCAACGTTCGTCTAGTATTGGTTTAGAAAGCAAAAGTTTTAACCACGAGCAGCTTTTCCAACTAGAGAAATGTTGCCAGGATTTGTCTTATTAAAACATCGGTATATTGAGTCATGCTACGAGGACAATTTTATTCGTTAGGGATTTTAGATAAGGAAGATTAAGTTGGATTTATTTCCGTTTGTTGTTTTCGGAACAGAGCAAGCCTGTGGGTGCTTTCTCTAGGTTTAAATTCAGAATGTATATTTTATACGGGTAAGGGTATAACAATTAACTTTGTTTATTAAGACAGCTTTTCTTATTTATAAAAAATCATTCCCGATTCCTTGCGCGAATGTTAACCAAATCGTTCCCGACAGGGAGCGCGCCCTGCAATTAACCAATCACATGCCAATTATCTGCTGTTACTTGTTTCTTTGCTGCTCAGAGCTCAGAGCAATGCTGATCATGGACATACGTTCAGCTGTAATTACCTTGTAGGAGTTAGAGGACTATACCGAAACTGCAGCTGGGAGACTAATGGGTATCCCGGCCGCTACAGCCATGTGATGGATTCGACAATATCATATTACGAGTTAGACTGGCAATTTACTGGCAATTCATGTGTCTACCGAGGCGGAAGATGAGAGATTAGTAAACGAAGCCCGATTATACCCATTAAGGGCGTCTAGACAGCTAAGGGAAGCGTCCCACTTTTCTGGTAGTGCGCAGACAGTGCTCCGAAGACATCGTCAGGTTGGATTACGTGCCCATGTTGCTGCCGCGAGGGAAAAACTCTCAGACAAACACAAAAGTTACCGTATCACATTTGTAGATGCTAATGTGGATCGCAACTGCGAAAACATAGCTTTTTTAGATGAATCCATATTCAATACATCAAATGAGGAACGCCGTTTTGTGTATTGTCCGAGGAGCACCTGGAGATATGGCGGCTTGCAATTGCAATGGTCGTATATCGATTTCATGTTGGGGTTAATTTCCTTTCGCGATGCAGGACAGCTACACAGAATTGAAGGGCACCTGGACAGTGTTCAGTACTTACACATCATGAGTAGCATCATGGTGACACAAGTACGAGCACTTCAGCCCTATAGTGTTATTCAGTTCCAGCAAGACTAGTCTCCAATACATACTTCCCGTGTGGTTCCGGAATAGTTCGTAGGGCAGCCTGAGATTGAGTTGACTGGCCTGGCCGCCTTGTGATGTGGGCAGAGGTGAAAAATATGTGGGCAGAGGTGAAGCGTACTCTAAGGGACAGTTAGCCTGAGGCAGATTCACCAAGAACTCGGGATGACCTGTGGGATCTTATTTCGGAAGCATGGCTGGAAGTAGGGGGAAGGAGATAGATTTATCAGCCATCTAATAAATTCCATGCCCAGAAGAATGGAACGCATAATTAATACTGAATGGTTTTCGACATAATATTAATGTCCCTCACTCCAACTCCCAAATCAGCCCTTGTTAGGGCTACCTAAACTTTTCTGCAAATGTTTCTCGTAGCAACCATTCCTTGCATCATATTTTTGTGGAATTTTGCTAATAAAGAAAAAGTAAAGTATCTCTTGGATTCGAACTCAATACCTGGCGTGTATTAATCCCGCGCTCTACCACTGAGCTAACATAAACACACCAACAAACCTATTCTGAAGAAATATGATTTAATTAGCGGTGTTCGATTGCAATGATACTCATATGAGATGAAAATATTGTATTAAACTTGGGATACACCGAAACCCCGGAGTCTCGATGAAGCAAATTTTTGATCACACTTAAAGAAAAATTGGCAATTTAAATTTTCGAATTTACTTCAATTACTCAATTAGTTAAAGTGTAGATTTTTATGGTTTCTTTCCTACAACCCTGTTAAGTTTTTGTTATGTCTCATATTTTTGATTATGGTATTTTCAATTTCTATAATTCCGAAATTCCGAAATTTCGACATTCTGGAATTTGGTAACTG
>JAGDQP010066822.1:0-11232 GCA_022664845.1 Lepisma saccharinum | reverse complement strand
GCAAGACGTTTGTTGTGTGTTCTTGATTATTATTGAGGTTTTAAATTTTGCGAGAAGTCATATAATAACACAGTAACTAACTAGTTACTTTCATTTTAGGTTATTTCAGATTTGTCCCGTATCTTTTAGTATTATCCCGTATCTTTTACTGAGCATCCCGTATCTTTTACTGAGCGTCCCGTAAGTTATTCGCCAAAAGGTAGCAGCCTGCCTTAGGATCACTTTTTTTGTGTTAACATTTTTAATGAGAATCAGCGAAGTTTGAAGCTTCTGAAATTATTAGTTTCATTTAGTCCTGGGGGTCCATAGGGGGAGTACCCTAGCTTCCCTACTATAATACTCATGTTTTTTGTTTAATTTACTTTAAAGTTTTTATGCAACTAAAACTAGTTTGTATTATCTTCTTGTGCAGTGTTTATTTGAAGGGTGTGAGGCAAGAATATGGTAACCCACAATGTTAAACTTTTAAGAAATTCGATTTTTACTGCTGCACAAGTCATTTTCATTGGCTGAAAGCTGATTTTTCACGTAAAGCTATACATAAAGGCTTAAAATAATTGTACCAAATCAAAATAACGAATTTCTGTTTTTCATGCTGCTGTGTGGGTTACCATGTTTTATTATTTATACCATAATATTCGCTACCTAAGTCACTCAAGAATAAATCTTTTCACTGAACTCGCTCTAAGAAATGTTTAATTTACAATTCTCTTCCTTTTTAGTGGCAAGCTGGTATACTGCTCCTCGTTTCCCGCCATCTTAATTGTTGGTTACCATCTTATGAATCCCAAAATGTTACAATAGGCTTGCCATAAGTAAATATTGCTGCCATCTCTGGAGCACAATTTGAAGTCGGACAACATTAAACGATGCGGTATGATTCCTTTCCATCGGGTGCTGAATAACTCAAAAAATAAACATTTATGGGTTACCATGTTTTTGCCTCACACCCTTAATTTACTTATTTATACGTCGTCCAGCAACAGAGTTGCATTAGATACAGTCAACAATACATTCATGAATCTCTACTGTAAAAAATTTGACTAGATACTTATTACACAGACAAAATATGTACAACAAAATGTTAACACACCGCTGAATGACAAAACAAGTAATTTACACCTTAGCAGTACAAAGAAATCGGAAAATCTTATCCAAATAGTAATCTTCACAAAGTATCAATAATTTCTTCAACTCTCTTTTAAACTTGTCATGTCGTAATCCTTTTATTCTTACAGGCAATGCATTATAAAACTGTATAACTTCGGATGTATATGATTTACTGACTTTATTAAGTCTTGTTGTGGCTTTAACCAATAAATGATTATTTCTGGTATCATAAGTACGGTAATCAGATCCAGTCCTAAATCGACTTCTAAGGGCATCAATAAATGTAATTGCTGTGTAAACATATAAACAGCTCACAGTAACTATCTCTAATTGCTTGAAGTTGGCTCTACAGGATTGACAATTCTGTAAGCCAAGTATTGCTCTAAGTGCCTTCTTCTGCCAAATAAAGACCTCCCTAGCTCTGGGAACAGCGCCCCAAAGAGTATACCATACCATAAATGAGACTGAATCAAAGTATAAAAAGGCATTTTTAAATAATTCAAAGATATACATACTATACTTCAATCTTCATAAAACGTAAACTCACCTAGCAAGCATTTTTGTTACATGATCAATGTGATCGTTCCAAGTCAACTGACTATCCAAATAAAGTCCTAACATTTTAGCTGACCTATTCCTCTTTATTCCTTATTGAGGGAACAATGTCATTAGAGTAAAAAAGAATATTTACAATTCTGTCTCTATTTAACAAGAGTCCATTTGAATGAAATCATGTATTGGCTCGATTAACTTCCAAATTGGCCTTTGTAATAAGAGAAGAAATATTAGTACCACTCAGAACTATTGTGGTATCATCAGCGTATTGAATCGGTGAGGAATCTAAAGAGCTAGGAAAGTCATTAACATACACTACAAACAAAAAGGGTCAGAAGTCTTATCATTGATCTTAACAACCTCTCCACGATCCTTCAGATATGAAGAAACTAAATTCAAGATGCTAGTAGACATACCATATAATTCAACTTTTGAATCAACAAAGAGTGGGAAATAGTATCAAATACCTTTGATAGTTCAATAAGAGTAATGGAAGATGACCTTTTCAGTTCCAAGTTTAGATAAACTGAACTCACCACTTTTCCAATGGCATGAATAGTACCGACACCCGATCTGAAACCATATTGACATTCGCTCAAGAAACCATTATCAATAAAATACGACTAAAGCTAGTCTAGCAGAACACTTTTAAAGACCTTGGAAAATATAGGTACCAACGCAATCGGGCGGTAGTTATTCAGGTTATCTCTATTGTCCTTCTTATATATTGGTTTAAATATAGTATTTTTAATGTTCTAGGAAAGCTACCTTCTGCAATCGATTTGTTTATTAAAATGCAATGTGTAGAAATTATCAGGTCAATGATATGCTTAAGTAGTATCGATGCCAGACCAAATATGTCCTCGGATCAACTAGATTTTATCTTCTTTTCAGCAATAATTATGCTTGCTTGTGAAACCCATTTTGTGTTAAAACCCTGTTTTAGGGGTAACTTGAAGTTCGATGATTGCATAGGAGGACACACACCCTTAAAAGACACATTCTGTGTCACACGCTTAAAATAGTACTTCAGAAAGTGGCGGATTGTACCGCTGTTGATACGAAAAAAGAAATACAACACAAGAATTATGCGTCTCGTCGTATTTTGGAAGTACTTGGACGGCAAATTTTGGAGGTACTGAATTTTAATTTCATTATCGACAGTACGAATACAAATCTGAAGTGCAGCTTATCACCTTGTTTCAAATCGTACTACTGAACCTATACTGTACTTCTGAGTGAAGTCACGAGCGCACAACGACTTCGGTTTTACTTCGGTTATCTGCGGACTCTCCGAGAGCAGACAATCAGTTTAGGACTTTCTCAACCCTGCAAATTAACAAGGAGGTCCGTTGAGCACAGGGATTTTAGATAAGACACGTGAAAGGACTTCTTACATAACACGTGCACTGTAAATACAACGGCAACACCACCACTTGCAAGGTCGTATTAGTGGTGCAGTGGTAAGACGTTGGCTTAGTAAATAACTAATAATAATAATAAAAAAAACGGGTTGGAATCTCGGCGCGGCAAGATTTTTTCTTGTTTTCTTCTTTCAAAATATTTGTTATATCCTCATATTTATTATTTAATAATTGCTTTGGCATCCAGGCGGTTCTACCAAAAAGAGGATACTGAAAGCTATATAAATAAACCAGGGCTGGATGCAAACCGAGCGGAACGAGGCAATTTTAGGCGATCAATTTTAGGAAGTAGCTGTACCACAGAAAATTTGGGAGTACAAAATACCAATTTTGTACTCCCAATTTCTGCGGAACTGTTTTTACAGTGCAGGTAAAACAAACAGAAATTATATTGCAATTAGTTCCGAGTTCATTCATATTTTCCCCTTAGATTGACTGGAATATACATGTATTCACATTTCTGCGTACGAACGCTAAGTTTTTCTATGCCACACTTTTCACATTCTGCCGCTGCTGATTCTCATTGCACTACTGCAAATTCCTCATTCGTTTCTTTTTCCCCGCTTTGTCAAAAACCCAGTTCTTCCTCCCAATCGAAATATTTAAAAACCTCAACCTTTCTAGTTCTACCAGCTTTCAGGCCAAATAAAAACTTCCCATTCAAGTCCCGTTAAATGGAACTGTAAATAACGTTGAACTCTTCTTATCCTACACAGAATTTCGCTGCAGATAGGTTTCTTTACCATACATACACTTTTATGCACTTATACTAGAAATATCTCAAACACATGAAATAAAATTATTTCCATTAACTTATATATCAACTGCAGTTCATTTTAAAAATTATAAAATTTCCGACAAATCAAATCTTTACCTGAAAGTCGTTAAAATTTTTGTAATCAAAGGAACATACTAAAAAAACAGAGACTAATAATAATGTTTCAGGAAGCAGGAGACTAAATTTTCCTTTAGCACATACTAGAGGAATACGACAAATGTTACACGATTAAAGCAAAGGATACAAAATAATATAAATACTTGCCTGTGAGATAGCTAACAGTAATTCCAATAATCATTGTCACCAAACAGCCAATCATACAGTAATACAAGTATGACACAGTGTAAAGTTTTTCGGGCCAGGCACTGAAATAAAAATCACTGTCTAGTCAAAACAATTTACACTGGAAAATTATTTCTCTTCAAGAGTATCAGAAAATATAACAGTACTTTCTAGAACACTAACTTCATTCACTGTTTCTGGCTATTATCAAGTTCATACACGGGTCAAGTGAATTGAATTAGTCATAGAAAAAGGAGATATATGTAATTTCCAGCAAAACGAATTATGTGTTAATTCTGAATGCAACAGGCAAAACACGTCTGTTAGTAAAACATTAGACATATGGGGATGATACACACTATGTTATGAGACAATGGGAATTTAGGTCAACGTTAAAAAGGAATACGGGGCCACATGTCTTCTTTTAACACTGAAAGTAGATAAGAATAAGTTGGCTTCGATCAGGTCACCTCAGGAGGGTACACCGACATTTCTACTCCATGATCATTAATTATTCTTGTTTTTCACAAATTTACTCCCGGACTTGACAACTCGCTAATTAAAAAATAAAATTCAATTCAACCCTTGACTTTGTTTCTCACACCTTTACCTCGTTTGAAAGAGAGAAACGCATTGGCCCTGAAGGCTTGTTCCGTCTTGGACGCAGAAAAAAAATATAGAAAAACATTAATGAATTTTGAAAAAAGAGTTGAAGAAAAACTTTTTTAATTTGTAACCGAAGCCACAAGTGGAGATAATGAAGCCATTGCCTAGGGCCCAACGCCAATTTAGTTGAAGAAAAGAAGGAGAACGGATGGAGATGAATATTTTCAAAACGAAATAAGAAATGAAATTATTATTTTTGATAATTGATATGAATGCAAGAAACTTCAAGTACCTTTGAATATGACACAAATAAATATATTTAGTAATTACATTAGTTTGATTAACAATTAACTAACATGAATTTAACTCTTTTGCTGACTTATGTTAAAAGAAAAGAATGGAATTGCGGCAGATCCAATGTTTAAAGTTTAACTTGCTCCAACTCTTAGATTTTGTTGCCTTGCGGTAGATCCATTGCTTAATGTTTAACTTACTCCAACTGTTACATTTTATTGTTTTGTAGCAGATTCATTTTGCCTTGCGGCAGATCCAATGGTTAAAGTTTAACCTTAAGGTTGTTGCGGTATAGTGGTGATGGTTACAGAAGATTATACTTGGACTGGTATTGAAACATTTCACTAACGCTGAATGATAGATACATATGTGAAGACTTTAGTTGTTTGATTTAGGAATAATGCTGATGGCAGAATGTCGTCTTATGACATAATTATATATTGAACTAACACACATTTGGACGTCTACTAAGCCGTTTGTCGTATCTTATTGAAACTAATGTGGAATATATGGATTTTTGAAGCTAGGAAACGCGCTTATTTTAGTTGGACCTTTGAATTGAAGCAAGGCTTTTATTGAGTTACTGCTGACATACATTCGGACCTCTACTAAGCCGTTTGTTGTATTTTATTGAAACAAATGTGTAATATACTGGTTTTTGAAGCTAGGAAAGCGCTGGTAAATTGCGCAAGTGTTGAATATAATTTGGTATTGACATATATAAAAATTGAGAGAAAAATAATCAATGATTTTGCATAATCAAATGTAATTTAACTAAAGTTGCGCAGAAAAACTCCCGAAAGCGCTGGTAAATTGCACAAGTGTTGAATATAATTAGGTATTGAGATATACAAAAGCAGACAAAAACAAAAACATATTGTACTGAATAAAATGTGATATTGACTAAACTCAAATTGAAAACCTTCCGAAAGCGTGGGTAAATTTGATAAAGTTTGGATGCAGGGCGTAAACCTTGACGAAACGTGAATGTTGTATATACTGGTTTTGAAGCTAGGAAATGCACTTATTTTGGTTTTACCTTTGATTTATAAAAAGTCACCATTTTCTAATAAGGCCGACATAAAATCTATTTTGCACATCATTTCATCTACAGAACTGAAATTTTATATGAAGACGTATTGGCATTATTAGATTGAAGAAATATAAGAAAAGTTTTTATAATTCGCCATCTTTAAACAAATATGGCCGTGTAAATGACGTTTTGATAGAATACACAGCCTAAACGACTAGAACTAGAAACCTGAAACTTGGTAGAAACGTTGAGTACTTCAAAATAATTACAGAGATACGAGAAAATTGTGCAAAAGTTGCCATCTTTAAACCAATATGGCCGTTGAAATGATTTTTTGAAGAAATACAGAGCGTAAACGGGTTGAACTAAAAACTTGAAACTTGGCAGAAACGTTGACTACTGCAAAAGAATTACAGACATAGTAGAAAAGTTTTTATAAGTCGCCATCTTTAAACAAATATGGCCACCGAAATGATTTGTTGAAGGAATACACACCCTAAACGACTAGAACTAGAAACTTGAAACCTGGTAAAAGCGTTGACTACTACAAAAGAATTACAAACACACTAGAAAATTGTACAAAAGTCGCCATCTTTAAAAAAAATATGGCCGCCGAAATTATTTGTTGAAGGAGTACACACCCTAAACGACTAGAACTAGAAACTTGAAACTAGGTAAAAGCGTTGACTACTACAAAAGAATTAAAAAGATTAGAAAATTGTACAAAAGTAGCCATCTTTAAATAAATATGGCGGACAAATTGATTTATTGATAGAATACACAGTCTAATCGGATAGGACTAGAAACACGAAACTTGGTAGAAACATACATTAGTACAAAAGAATTACGAAAATGTAGGAATATTTTGGAAACGTCGCCATCTTCAAACAAATATAGTGCACGAAAAAACCATTTTCCACATCACTTAAGATAGAAATTTGAAATCTAATATAAAGATGTATTTTGACAAGTAGATTACAAAAATGTAAGAATATTTTTGAAAAGTCATCTTTAAATAAATATGGCCGCCTAAAAACCCATTTTGTATACCATTTAAGCTAAAGAGCTGAAATTTTATATGTAGATACATTATGTTTAGTAGATTAAGAAAATATAACAAAAGTTTTGAAAACTCGTTGTTGTTTGTGCTAGATAAAATATTTATTGAACCCAACTAAGGATGGATTTTGCTGTCAGTGCGAATGGCTTAAAGAAATACGTTATTCATGTAACATTTATAGTATTTGAGTTGTGCAAATGTGGTTTAAAGCATTTGTTTTTCTTATATTTTATCGGACAACTGATAATGGGACAACATATTGTGATTAGTGAACAAATACTATAAAGATGGTCAACAAGGGGACTCGAACCTAGGTGATGATGAAACTCTGCATATTGGTAGTTTGTGAATCTTGTACTAAAAGTTAGTTGTGATTAAATAATAAGCATCACGGAACATTGGAAATTGGCATTGCCATTCACATGTATAGAATGCTATAATGATAGTCCTATGGACACAGCTTAGCACAATAGCATTGACATTTGTAAGGAATCTAAGGGAGAAATTGTATAGGGAAACTTTACTCTACTTGTAAGGAAATTTATGAAACATTTTTAGAGATGCATTCCGATAATATGATTATATTGTCAAAGTTTTGTGTGTATATATAAAAATAATAAGAAATGATGAGTACTTGTAGAAATTGCATGAACTTTTGTGGATAAAGGGTTGGATTTATGGCTGTTGTACTTGGTGTCTTTAAGGAAGACAATGGGGAAGAAGTACTTTCAAGTAATGGTTAAATAATGTGTAAACTTTATAGGTAATAACAGACCCATAAGAAATCATGATGTTACGAATATCATTTTTAAGACGAAGTGTGTAGCGAATTTAAATGAAGTGACGTAGATGAAAGAAATAAAAGGCTTAGAGATGTGATTTGCGCGGAAGTGTTTTAAAATGACCGTGTTAGGGCACAAAAAATATTGTTGTATAAGCCTTATGATTGTTTGTGTTGTTTTAAAGTTAGTGTGAATAGAAGCTTTTTTGGTGGTGTTGGTTTATAGTTTGGAAGAAAGGAAGACAGAAGCAGTTTAAGATTGAAAAGACTGTATTGGGATTATGGTGTGCAGTATTCCGTGTATTTAATTGAACAAATTAAGTACTTTGAACAGTATTGTGTCTTGGTGACGATAGGAAACTTTGTTTATTTATAATGGATTTCTGGGGAGAAGAAGATAGCAGGTCCAGTGACACCTTCTTAAATGTAGTGAAGGAAATATAACTTTTTGCTGAAACTTTATCAAATATTGAAAACCGGTCGCAGAGTCCTTCGTTGCTTATTAAAAGTGACGTAACTGAAAAACGCTTTAAATGTAGTACCCTTAGAGAACAATGTACATTCCCTATCGAAAAGTGAATTTGCTGAAATGGATATAGAAGAAAGGCCAGCCAGTCCATCCCTATTAAAGTCAAGTGTTACCAATATATACTCCCAGTGTGTAAATGCAGACACAAAACTTGGAATGGATGCTCCCTGTTTTTCAAGAATGTGTATGTCCCCAAAACCAAATGAGGTGAAAAGTGAATTGGTGCAAATGGATATTGAAAACAAAGCAGTCAGTGCCTTCCTATTAAACTCAAGTGTTTCTTTAGAGAACAGTGTTTATACCCTGCATGTAAATACAGACATGAAACAGACAACACAAGTCCCTGATAGTTCAACAATATGTATGGACACAAAACTAGGAATCGAAGATTCAAGTATGTCAAAAATGTGTATGGAATTAGACAGCCCCTCAAAATTATTAGAGGTTAAAAGTAAATGTATTGAAAGGGATAATGTTGTTAAATGTGAAACAGTAAGTAAGGGGATAGAAGAAGACATAAATATTTTCACTAAACTAGCAGAACAAGAAAGTGAATGTGTTGAATTCGATATTATCCAGGATGAGGAGGAAAAGTCTTGTAAGTGTACAATTGAGGCGGCGGATACGTGGTGTTTATGGCAGTGTTGTAAAAATATAAACCAAATCGATATTTTGTATGTGAAGAGTGCTTTAATGGGCAGCCACTTTATGCAGCTCATATGTGTTGTAGAGGAAAATTTGAGGTTCTTAAAGAAAAGATGGAGGAAGTGCTATTTAATCCAGTAACATTGCAAGATTTGTATAGTATTTATAAAAGGACACATCCTAAACTTAACGCAGGGTTTCGTTGGTTTTATTTGAATATAAAACATAATGCATCAAAAATGATAGAATTAGCAACTGGTACGTTTTATGAATACGACTTGAATGCAAAGAGAGTTAGATCTCCTTCTCCTGTATTTAAGTCTTGGAAATCCTTGGATACTTGGTGGAATCCCTAGGCGGAAAGTTATACCTCTAAAGAGTGTGGTATAATGGAGGCGCGAGAACTGTGTGAAGACGTTAGTGACAGTTAAGTTATGTGTACAATTTGAAAACAACGAATATATGTTGCGCATACTAACGAATACAGATTTTGTTCATGTGCTTTAGGAACTGTTTAATAAGTTGCATTACAATACGAAAATTAACTTTATTGACTTTTACTGGTGTTTTTCGCAACAGGTGAACATCCATTTGGACAATGTACTTGAAATCCTGCAAGCAAAAGTAAAACCTAGTGAATAAAACTGTTTAATAATATTTTATGTGAACTGTGTAATTTTGTGCAGTTGCAGTGTATTGATTAGTATTGTAGAAAGAAAATCAAATTTAACACAAACTGTGAGACTAAAAAGAAAATTAGACGTGATATAAACCTGTCGCTTTTGTAGAAAAAACACTAGTTGAACGTGAAAAGACATCTAACTGAATTGGAAAATACTATTTTTAGTGAACGAAACCTAAGTAATGTATATTGGGTGTTGGCTTTTAAAAAATAAAGAGTAAGGTGAAATATTTTTGTTTTATTTTTATGTGCTTTCAGAATTATGATGAGGTATGTAATATTTAAAATCCGGTGTTTTAATTTTGAGTATTATTTGTAGCCTTTAAGGCTGGCATATTAAATTTTGTTTGATTCACATTTTTTGCTCTGATGGATGGTGTTGATATTTATTTAAAACATAATATTTTTACTTGCAAATGAGTTGAACTTCGTATGAATATTTTTATGTATTTATGTTAGGATAGTTATTTGTGGAAATCGAACTGACAATCTTTTTATACTACTCACAATGCTGTACACCAATTTGTTGATGTCTTTTAATGAATACCAGATGGTACAGAGATAAATAAAACAATCACTAACGAAAGAAATACGATTTATTTCCAACTACACAGGTATAACACATAAAATCGTGGAAAGTATAAAATTTGCATTTGATAGGTTTAATGTTATAGAAATAAAACTTTTGCGTACAATTATTAGAAAATTATTGTAACTGTTTTTTTAATGTTTAGGCTATTCTATTTAATAGACAATAAAATAATTGAATGACAGAAAAAAAGAATACAATACCTTTTATATATGTAAAAGCTTAATGAAAGTGGGTTTTTTATTATTTAAACCACTGGTCTGCATTTTAGTTGAAGACCAAAGAACAAACTTTTATTTTGTTATGGAATAGTTTACAGTGTTTCAAAATTAAAGTCTAGTATACGTTTGGGTAATGTGGACTGTAAAAGTAACATCAGCATTTAATAATGTAAAATTATGATACAGAAATACCATTTTATTAATATTACAGATATCTTGACACTTTGTATACATCCAGACTTGCATTGGAAATTTTAGTAAGTCATCATTGCAATCTAAAATGCTGATGGAAACAGAAAACATAGGGTCCACATTGAACAGTTAGATTCGTTTTACAAATGCAAATACATTTTTGACATATACTGTAGCATCTGAAATTTGATGATGTTGATAGCGTACGGTAAATTCTCATTTAATAAAGCGAGACCTTTTATTGTTGTTATTATGTTTGGATATAATTTTAAAATCTTTTGTATTTGTGGGTGCAAACATTAAATCGAAATATGTGTTGTTTGTCCAATATTTTGTACAACTGTCACAGCAAAACAAACTATTATTATTACTTTTACTAAATGTAGCATATACATATGCTGTTTCAGAATAAACCGAACTAGTTTTAATTTGAAGGAAGTTGTAGTATTAA
>JAGDQP010066821.1:0-11232 GCA_022664845.1 Lepisma saccharinum | reverse complement strand
TAATGAAATCGAGACGACTAAGGTGGGCAGGGCATGTAGCTCGGATGGGGGAAAAACGAAGATTATATTCTATCCTGGTTGGAAGGCCCGATGGAAAGAGGCCATTGGGAAGACCGAGACGTCGTTGGGAGGACAATATTAGAAGAGATCTTCGAGAACTAGGTGTTCGTGATGAAAACTGGCTTGATACTGCCCAGGATAGAATCCAATGGCGAACGTTTGTTACTGCGGCGATGAACTTGCGAGTTCCATAAGCCATAGAGTTAGTTAGTTAGTTAGTATAGAGAAGGAAAATTAAATTCCAATGGTGTCGTATGTTCAAGCCAGTGATGATTGGGAAGAATTTTAGGTAAACTCTATCTTCGTCTCCCAAGATAATAAGACATCTCCAATATTAGTGTTACAATTAAGAATCGACGGTGAAATTGTGGAAATGCTTGATACCGGATCCTGTTATAACATTAGCAATGAGGCAGTTCAACATCTACAGTTAACACCGAGAATAGAAAAATGTGACATTCAGTTTAAAACTTTAACCAAATAAGACATATTAGTACGAGGACAATTAACGGTACCAACGATTTTAAGACCAAATATATGGTATACAATTTGGATGGTGGTAGATGATGAAATCACACTGACGTAAATCTTTATTGTATGGTAATAAATATTATTCATCACGGTTTCACGAATAACAATACCAGAGGTTAAGCAAATCATTATTTTGACTTGAAGAATTGTCCAAACCAATATAGTAACGCAAGATTTTCAAATAGATCAATGGATGAATCATCTTCTTGAAACAGCTACAACATTCGATACATCTGATGGAAGAAAAACGACATAATTTTCAGCAATGGATTTTACACAATATAAATCAGAGCGATCGCCCAGTCAGCTACAGAACACGAAGAGCACAGCTTAGCAATGATACAATCAGTAAGCAAATCGGAGAATGATAAAGCAGAAGATAAAAACGGGAGGACTCAATCAGAGGAACAGCAGTATAGAGTAACAGAGGTCATGCAGGCACCAACAACAGATTTTACAAGAACAAAAGAATTGAATCGGCAGTTTGAAGAAGGCAATAAACGCCAAAATTTTGAAAATCTACTTTATGCTGGATTTGGTACATGGAAGGGATGGCGCATCTATACAATACACAAAGAAAGCAAAAAAACATTAGTAAAGCCTTCAAAAATAGGTGCGATATAGAGATTTGCAAAATTAGCGTAGCAGCTATTTTTCACTGCTACATGGGATAAATTGCTATGAATTCTACAACCGATAGAAAATTGCAGTTACTGGCTTAGCTACTATTTTTCTCCGAAGCTTGTTAATGGTACAAAACATTGTTTCCTGTTTTCTAAACAAACAGAACTGCTGGGAGAACGGAACAAAATGGCAGAGACTTGTATGCAGAGAGGACAACCATGACGTGTGAACACTACGTAATTAGTAGAGTCTGTTACTCGTGTACGGAATTGATATAAAGAGCTCTCAGAAAGCACTGAGAGATAGTTGGCTACGTGGAGTAATGGATAAGGCTTTGTAGTTGTACGTAATACAGTGGTCCCGGGTTCGATACCAGTTCATCGCAAAGTTTTTATTTTTAAAAGGGTTTATATTTTATTTATATTTTAAATATATTATTTTGAAATGTTATTGTTTAATTTGTTTTATAACTTTATTTGCATTTAACGTTTTTGTAATATTTTCCGTTTATTCTGATTCTGTAGTCCAATTCAGATTTAATAAACTGGTATAAAAATGGGTAAGGCATTGGACTTGGGATTCAGTGGTCCCGGGTTCGGTACTCCTTCACCTAAAGTTGTTTTATTTTAAAGAGAAACTCCTTTTAATTTTGTAGTTTCGAAGGAAAGCTCTGGTCTTGCGATTATACTTTTTCTTCCTTTGAGGCAGTGAAAACAGTACGCATATTAAACAGTCCATAAAAATCACATAGTTTAGAAAAAATGAACCAGCAATTTGAAAAAGTGAACAAACACAAAAAAATCGAAATTAGTTTTTTTTTTTTTTACTAAAAACGCACCTCAATTTATACCCGCTTATCATAAGGTAGAAGAAAAGAAAGATAGCTAGTTATAGAATGATTTATCTGGCCTTGGAAATATTAGTCAGTTTGTAGAAGGGAACAAGGCCACTAGCGTCTCAAAACAAGAAGGCCTATTTTCGAATGTCTGAGAAAACACGATTCAGTCGCGTGTGCAATAAAAGAGAACACCATACCTGACTTTACCAAATTTCTACGTGCACTTGGTCACTAATTTTATTAAATTTCCTAATGCGTTTATATAATAATAATAATAAGTCACAGCCATATTCAATCCACTACTGGATGAGGCCTCTCTCCGAAGGGAGGAGTTGGTCTACTGTTCCCACGCTGACCAGATGGGTTGGGAGAGGAGAGCCAAAGCTCTCACTGTGACCGCAACTGTATTTTGTGCACAGCAGCTCCCCAATTGTGCTCACGATGCTGGGTCAACACCGAAATATTTGAGCACCCACGGGGAATCGAACCCGGGACCTAGCTACCGACTAGGCTACGCAGGAGCTCAATGCGTTTATATATATATATATATATATATATATATATATATATATGAAAAGAGAAACTTTTTTTTCTTTAAAAATACAAAGAAAATCACACCATGATTCGATCTTGGGTTCTCCTTAGTAGCTTTCCGACATGCTACCTATCCACTAAATTGATAATTGCGCCTGTGCGAGAATGATCCCGCCGTAATAGGAGTTCCTTGTATTTGAGACACTGCTACAGGGCATTTGTGGCTAGCGACAGGAAGAGCGCATTGTGAAAACACGAGTTAATCGTGCGTGTAATAAAAAATACTGTACCTGACTTAACTAACCTCCACATGCGTTTGTTCACTAATCCCATTAAATTTCCTAATGCGTTATATATATATATAAAGAGAAACGTTATTTTCATTTAAAAAAAATACACCATGTTTCGATCCAGAGTTACTTGCATTAGCTTGCCAACTGGATGCAGTTGTTTGGAAGTACTAGTTAAGGAGTAATGCGCATGCGCGAGGATAGCTCAGCTCTTCCTGTTGCTAGTCGCAAGTTATTATACTAATTCAGCATGAAACAATTACGCTTCCCCACCACCACCAACCGCTTTATACTTTCCTGATTTAATTGTGTTTTGATATACTGTTTATTCTCCACCAGCAAATCCAAGCTCCGATAATTACATAGATTAATTTTACAACCGTTATGGTAAGAACAAAACTACCTTCGTCCATATCTCTACTGCACACGTAACAGGATACAGGTAAATAGGTTAATCTAAAATATTGTTTTAAACTTCTTTTTCACAGACGGGAATAACTAACTCGCATTTAGATACGTTTTCATACACTGATATTTCTAACTGCTATTGTTAACAGATATTTACATATAGCAACTATTGCTATCACTGTTACGGAATAAAAGGAGTTTTGCACATTTGTAGGGCGAAATTTCTGTCAGTGGGTAGAAGGGCAAAAAATTGAATTTATTACTTAGGCCCCCTACTTGTAACTTTCGAGTTCATTGTGCATACATTTCTTGTCAATAACATTCATCTGAAGGTTTCTATTGCATTTTTCTTCATTTTCTGGTAGATTTTTTCATCGTTACGTCTCAGCACTTAAAAATGTGCAGCCGTTTTCCCAAAAGTTTGAAGAAGGAAACAAATCCACCAACTTCTTTTAATTCTACAGGAAAAAATACAATACTTATAAACTGTCTGAGCAATACGAAAGTATCAGAAGACCGTATTGAATATTCAGTAACAATATTGTTTCCTTTCAATTGATAATAAACATATTATACAGTTTTTGTTAATTTCCCACAAAACAGCTTTTTGGATTTGTTTTCTTCTTCAAACTTACGATTCAATTAGTCACCGATATTAAGGAATATTTTATTTTCATCGGTTACACAAAGCATTTAAATAACGCTAGATTAACTACTAAGAAGCACATATGGCAGGCAAGATTAGTAAAAGGATTCCATGGGGCTAAAGAAGAATTTAGTAATTGAAAGACATGCTGTTTTGAGAGAGAAACTGTGGAGGAACAGACTTAAATTTATGAATGTGACAGTTATGATTTCGGGAAAGTGAGTATTTTAATGTGTTTGTGTTAAGATTCTGTGAAAATTTTACTTGCATGATATTATATAACAGAAATACTTTGGCGACTTCATTTGTATTATTATTTTTATTGTATTCAATTGATATTTTGTATAATTGATCAAGGTTGCAGTGACATTTGATGAGTTACTTTAAATAAGATTAAATGAACTTTATGGGCGGAATTTGTTTTTCAATTTATTCTAGGGCCTTTAGGCAACTATGGCTCAGGTCGTATGGATGATGATGGGATGAATTGGTGGAATGAAGAAAGTGGGAGGAAACGGGAGCACCCCGAGAAAATCGATCATGAGCATGAGCAGGGATCGATCTGAGGACCCCTAGCACCAGAGGTGAGCGCTCTACCAACTGAGGCACCCTGGCCCCTTATGGAGAGTTACTTTGGATAAAATGAATTTTATGGGTGGTAACAGCACTATGGCTTACGCCCTTCCCGAGTGACCTTGGAATGATTGATTCGAACTTTTCAACAATTTATATTTTGTGTGCAATAATTCTGAAACTTATTCACCAGAGGGATGGCGAATTATCAGGAAGTGAAATACAGTTAATTCAGAAATCTGGATCCATACAGTACGTTTGAACATGAATGACATTAAAAGAAAACAATGGAATAATAATATCGGATTTCTTTAGATTTTCTGGATAATGAATGATTCTTCTAGTTCAAGTAGACAATGTAAATACTCATATCAATAGTATAGATTCAGGAAATATTTAGGTATGATAAGTATACTTATGGATTTAAGTGTAGAGTATTATAGAACTACTAATTTGATGCTAGCATTTCATATTGGATATACAGAACTGTGAATCAATGAATCGAAAGAAGTATATTCAGATGAAAACTTTGGTATATTAAGAATATGTAAGGTAAATTATATGAAGTCTAATTTAATGCCCACGTGTTTTTACGTACATTCAGAAATAAAGAATTGATCTGGGAATTAAATAAAGATTCGGCCACTAATTTGAGTATTGATGTTAAATGCTAGGATATGTGTTTTCCAGTTAAGCGCTATCTTAATCTTGACTCAAAGCAAAACTAATTCAATCTAATGCAATTACAAGTAACTATCTTGCGGTGACAAGTAACTTACACTATTAATAAGCTATTCGATGTGGCAATTTATGTGACACTTCTGTGTATTTGCCTCTTGAACCAGAATAGTCAAATCTCTTAACCTTGTATCTAAAACGTAATTACGAGTATTAATATGTTAAGATTCAATTAGAATGTCTGTCATAACACATGTTTGGAATATAAAGCACCTAATTACGGTTGAGCACAGTCCTCTCACATTTACAAAATCTAACTTACTCCAGCAAATACGCTTCCGACTTGAAAAGATGAAAACATACCTGATTAAATAAATCTTCTACACTCTGACTAAGGCCAGCCAGTAGTATCTTCAAAATAAAATATTGAAAGAATATCTAGACATAACAAAACTAAAAGAAATTTACGTGTAGTTATCAGAGAATATTCACGTAATAAAACTAACATGGGTTAACTATAGTAGTGACGCACCAATGTTTAGAAATTTACAGGAGGAATTGAGATAATTGTGTGATGTTTGACAGTATTAGGGAGGTAAATATTGATGTTGGTAACATTTGAAGTGAATAATGATATAGTTTTAGTGTGTTTTGAAGATGTTTTAGGACGCACTGCATGTTGTGGCGGAAGGCGATAAGGTAGTATTGAAATGGCGTGTTTTTGTGATTATTATGACATTTCTTGCGTTATTGTTATTGAATCGTATGGAAATGACGAGGGAAAGTGCATTTTAAATGTTATTTAGCAGAGTATTTATGTAAGGAAAGGAAAAGGCCCCGAAACAATTGTACACGACTTTGTAATGGAAATTGGGAGAGTTAACACGCCTGTGTGCTGAAGGTAAGTGTGAATATGTGTCAAAATATATTTTGTAAAGATACATGACCGCACCTAACTTTACCTAACCTCCACGTTCATATGTTCAGTAATTTAAGCTAATTTACGAAAAAGAAATCGATTTTGGTTTGGTTTTAGTGATTTAAAAATTGGTGCGTCACTACTATAGTAATGCCACTAACATTAATAGCCAAAGAAGTTCATTTACCTATCTTTTTATTCCTTTCGTACCAAGAATACTCCTTATAAATTCAGGTACTCACAAATAACTTTTCTTTTTAATTCAACCGTGCTGTAGATCACTACACCAATTCCATCCATTCCATTATTGTTGAGCGTGGTCTCTCTTTTTTAGATATGACCTTAACGCAGTCAAAAATGAAATTAAAGTTGATGTCATAAAAATACTGAAATAATTTATATTTTATGACTAGTAAATGTGATGTCTTTGAAAAATGATTAGTGTGAGGTTTCCATTTCTATTTTACTTTCTAGTTCCTGGATAGATCTTTGGCACATATAAATTAAATCTCCATTTTGATCAACCCTGGAATCCTGACAAAGATTCTTCATCACATTCCGCATTGTATTCAACATATCTTGCATTATAGACATTGGTTCCGGTTGATTTAATGACTCATTATCTAGTCTATCATATAACTGGTTTTGTTGAGGCATGGTATCTTGTATAGTTGAATCTAAATCAGACTGTTGTTGGACATTTGCAAAATAGACTAACAGTTACGCATCGTCATTAATGAATAGATTTTCATTAGCACTGGCTGTAGGATCCTCTTCTAAGCTGCTACTTACAGATTCTTCAGTTTGACGTCTCATTCGTTTGTTTTTATCAGACTTTTTGTTAACTGAATCCTTGTACTTTTCACTAGATACTTGATTTACTGTGACAATAGGTAGGTCTGTTTGCGTTGCTGTACTCGTAGTACTACACACCATGAAATCAGACTGAGAAACCTGAATACTATTATCTACCAAAGTAGGATTTGCAGATGGCCTTGTACTTAACTTGTCGATAAAAACATGTTTATTAATGGCTGGAAATGATGCCGAATCATTGGAAAATTTTGGTTTTAATTTACTTAAAGCTTCACGGTAGGAAATGTTCTGCTCATCCATCACTTTAATAAGATCTACCTGAAACTGAAACTTCATACATTCTGTAGATCCAGCACGATGAGAGTGAGATTGGCAATTAACACATGTTACTGGGTTGGTACAAGGCCGATCTTTATGGAAAGGTTGTGCACATTGGCCACATTTCTTTTTGTTTGTACAGGAGGCAGCACTGTGCCAAAATCCAAAGCACGCATAGCACTGAAACACCCGACGAATTTTGGGTTTGACCTTGAATCTGACCCTATAAATATATATGTATTCTGGAATGGATTGAGATTGAAATGTAACTTCAAACAATTTGGTTGGGTTAAGCTGGACTTCACCTTGTTCGTTCTTTACTCGCTTCATAATACGCCCTGCACCAATAACTGGGAAGGAACACTCTGTGTTATCCAGAATTTCCTCTGTTGGCATATCAGGAGGAATTCCATACACAACTCCTGTTTTCTGCAATAAAGATGATGGAATTTTCACACAGATGTTAAGTTTGTCATGAAGGAGAGTATTGTCTATGAAATTATTTGCATCTAGCCTTGTAGAGAAGGTTAACCTTGCATTCGAACGACCATGTAAATTGATGTGTTGAAATTTAATTTTTTCCTGCATTAGGTTTTTTGATAACAGAAGCAATGAATAGCTATTGAAAGCCTCGTTATTACGTTTGGTCATCACGCAACACCACGGCCTGCGATGACCTTCCCAGTATCTAGTTGTATCCATTTATTAGCAATTAGGCTTAAAACTTAACCCTACTTTCGTTGCTATGCTTCTTGCTGGAAATATCCACACAAAATGTTTTAAAGTAATTGTTTTTTATTAACAGAACGATGTTAAGTAGCCAAAAACCATTAAAAAAATGCACTGCACACTGTGAAACTATGATTAATCAACACTTCAGTACCAATTCTTCAAATCACTACATCACATCGCCGACTCACCCGCCATTGTCTTTGAAGTTTACCACCCCAAGGCCAATCCTATCCGATTATCACCACACCAAAATTATGCTAACATACTTTTCGTCTATTATTATCTATCGCGGACTCGATTATTATTGATCATGCCCATAGGGAAATCGTTAATTAATTGAAGTTTGTTAATTGAATTTGATGCGTCAAACAGTCTTACAGTCAATCGCCTATAATTATAGTATATGATGTTTTATAGATAGTTATTGATTTGTCGTTATAGTTACTGTTCTCCATCTTCCGTCATTCGCTCTATAAACTCTAGTCACAGTCACTTTTTTATGTATTTATCACTTCCAATTTTGAAATTTTGTATTAAAATCCGTTTGATGGAACTCTGTAGCTCTTTTGAACATTAACTATGGGAAATTTTCTTGTATTTCAGTTAGAAAATCTTATGTAATTTGCAACTTTTACACGAACATTTTCAGCGACTTCCTATCTTTAAGTCGCCATCTTGCCAATCTAACATACGTTTCGTACAAGGTATGTGCATACAGATAAAACATTACCTCCTCATTGGCTGGATGCTGTATGACGCAACTGGCAGATACTGTCGTTAAGCAAAGAGTATCTGTTTAGAGAAATCAGTCTGTATATTAGGAATGGAAATCGCCTGCTAGCTAACACAAACCGTACCCAATCAGGGCAAAGCATGTGCTTCTCGCGACAGGGGAATTAGCAGTCACGCAGAGGGGTTCATTTCCAACAAGTGAACAATATTGATATCCCATATTCCATTGTATTGATGATAGCTTGGTATTGATGACGTCAGTTAAAAGATTTGGAGGGAAGTTTTAAACTTGTTTTAAACCTGCGGGTAAGGTATTCACTTACTTCTGGAAAAATTTCACACGTTTTGTTTCAAACATGAGCAAGAATAATACGAGTTGTGCTGTTGTATATGTTGTAATTATGGAAGTAAAACGAAAGGGATACTCGATCATAAGTGTCCCCCTCCCCCCCCCCCACACACACAAACGAATATTCAACAAGAGTAGATTTCTCGTTGCAAGCGAGTTGACATGATAAAGGTAAATAACGCCCGTATTTGTTCGAAGTACTTCTTGCCGGTTGATTATAAGAGAGATCTAAAATGTGAATTACTTGGCTTACCTCCAAAAGAGACTTCGTGCAGATGCTATTCCATCACAAGAAATTTCAAATTGGCAGTGTGAAAATGGACCTTCAACTGGGGAAAGTGACGTTAGTATGATCATATTTCAGGGAAAGGAATGTAGGACCTATGTGAAGGTAGGCCTACATCTCAACATTCATCTTTCGGGATGGAACTATAGTTGTCATTTCGAAATTACATCCAGGTGCTTTCTGGACAATCCAATTGACGAGAAATCCTCATGTTCAGTATATTATTTCGGATCTGATTTCGAAGATCTAAAGGCGTTAAGCCCAGTTAAAGACAAACGAACTAATGTAAGTTAAGCTAACCCAATCTAAACTATCCTAACCTTCACTCTTTTGAACCATTCGGGGGAGTTTTCAAAGAGTAGCCCGATTTCCAATCGCATATTTCGAATTTGCATGACACTTCCCCGGATGTTTTAATCAGTGGCACTTATATTTGGATAACTTACAATAGCTCTAGCGTTAGTTAAACGTTATTCACTTTAAGGTTATATTTGTTTTCTTTTTTTAATATGTAAAAGTAGTCACATCAGGATTAGATCCCGGAGCCTCTGGATTAGCTTTCTGATAAGTTAACCACCATACAAAGCTAGCAATTTCGGAACAAACCCTTGTCAGGGTTACTTAAAGATCAAGGAGCTCTGCGCCTGCGCGAGAGTGGTCAACGCCTTGTTTCCATGAGCTTCTCTTAGACGCTAGTAATTTGATGTGTTCTCCATATTTATTGTAATCGATTTAAATCTGCTTTTTTTTTCGATACGAACAAAACACAATGGTATAGCGTACCTAGCGCGGTTTAGCACGCAGATTGAAGTGGACCAATCCCGGCACGCCTTGGCACGACTCAGCTTGACTCAGTTCACTTCTGTTCACACAGAGTTTCCTGAGTCGACCCTGGTCAACATTGATAAGGGCGCCTGTGTGAAAACGCTATAACAGTTTTCGGAATCATTTATATTGTTTGTATTTTCCGCATCCAAGCACAATTATGTTTTGATGGACTAGTAAACTTTGAAACCGACACATCGACAGAACTCGTATAGTTTTCATTATACGAGGGCAAGTCAAGAAAGACTTGGACTGATTTTTTTCCCGGCAGTTCTGTTAACGCTGGAGCTTCATAGTTTGGCATACAAGTAGGGTGGGTCTTGCTGTGCATATATATAAAATGTTGTTAAGGAATCATTGCATGTTTGGTAACCACGACTTTTTATTGCAGGTGATGTACTGCGCCGCCTCTAGAAGTCGCCTGTAGAAGAAATGGAGTCATTACGAGAAGAACAATTTGCAGCTATACGGTTCTGCTATCGCCTGGGGAAAAGTGCAACAGAAACTCTAGGAATGTTGACAGCAGCCTACAAAGATGACGCTCTGCCACGAAGTACCGTGTTCTGGTGGTTCAAAGAGTTTAAAGATGGCCGAATGACAATCACGAAAGCTGGTGGACCAGGTGTATCAGCGTCAGCTGTTACTGAGGTGAACATTAACACGGCAGCAGTCATTGTTAGAGAAGATCGCCGCATCAGTATCGACGATCTGGCAGCCGCACTGCGCATATCTCATGGCAGTGCCTTCAAAATTTTGCATGACCACCTCCACATGAGCCGAGTGTGTGCGCGATGGATTCCGCGACTCCTGACACCAGAGCAGAAGGCCGTTCGAGTGGAGACTTGCAGGGAGCTGTTGCAAAGGTTTGAGGATGGTGGAGACGCCTATGTGGAGTCAATTGTCACCGGCGATGAGTCATGGCTTCATCATTTCGATCCTGAGGGCAAGCAAGCCAGTACGCAGTGGAAGACACCAGGTTCGCCCACACCAAAAAAGGCAAAGGTTGTGAAGTCGGCAGGCAAGGTGATGGTGATCACGTTCTTTGATCATCTTGGTATGGTGTATCAGCATGC
>JAGDQP010066820.1:0-11232 GCA_022664845.1 Lepisma saccharinum | reverse complement strand
AACAAAAATGCTCCCATTAATAACTACATGGAAACAGCAATTCATACAAAAACTACAAGGACAAAATTTACTTCCCCCACTCCAAGCTCCTTCAATATATAATTCATTAAATCCAAAATGCAAATCAGCAACAGGTCTCTATAAACCCATAACAACATATGAAATATCGGAAATTCTAAAATATACGAAACAAACTGCACCCGGCACGGATGGCATTACCTACAAAGTATTACAAGAACTCCCCCCCATAGGTATAAAAATACTCTCACAACTATTTAACAATTTCATAAATAAGGCAATCATACCTAAATCATGGAATAATCATCTCACCATACCCATACTAAAACCGAAAAAAAAACAAGATCTTGCATCTTCATACCGTCCCATAACACTTACGCCTTGCATTTCAAAAATATTCGAACGACTAATTTTAAATAGAATAAACTGGTATCTAGAGGGCCAGGGGTACTTCCCCCCTCAGCAGCTAGGTTTTCGACACAACAAATCCTGCTTAGACGCTATTCAAATTTTAACTCAAACCATTCAGGCCGCAATCAATCACCAACATATAGCTTATGTAGCTTTCTTAGACATCTCAGCAGCATTTGACAGCTTGAACATCAACATCCTCACCACAATCCTCCAACAACTAAAAATACCTTACAATTATGTCAAAATTATTTGGAAACTATTAAAATCACGGAAAGTACAAATCAAATTTCCGGATGAAATCTACGGCCCCTTTACCGTCAACCAAGGTGTCCCACAGGGCTCGTGCCTTGCTCCAACACTTTTCAACATCTACTTATTAGACTTACCTAAACAAATCAATCCTACCGACCAAATTTTAATTTATGCAGATGACATCTGTTACATCAAAACAGTGCCTAAACATAATGAACAATATTTCCGAGAATTTGAACTAGGATTACAAACAATCAAAGATTGGCTGTTCAACAGAAATCTCAATATCTCAGACGAAAAAACAAAAATAGTAATATTTTCCAAACAAAGACATCTTAATAAACATCTACCTCAAAGATTAACTCAATATGAAATCGCTACAGAATCAAAATATCTGGGAATACACTTTACAGAAAACCTAAACTGGGATCGACAAATAAAAGCTCTTAGAACCAAAGGAGAAAAAATATACAATTTATTCAAAATGATAGCAACAACCAAATGGGGTGCATCTCCAGTAACGATGCTACTAATGTATAAAAATCTTTTTAGAGCCTCCATAGATTACAGCTTGATCGCAATGACAAATCTCAAACAACACAAATTGACATCTCTTGACGTCATTCAACGCAAACTACTTCGCAAAGCGCTGGGATTGATGCCAAGTAGTCCAAATGTATTCACATACTCTGAATCTGCCGAACTACCCATCTCTTTCCGACAAAAATACATAATCGGAAAATTGCTACTTAAAAACAAATCACAAACAAATCACCCAACACACAAACATCTCGCCAAGTTATATGAAGTTCACGAAACACACCGAGAAAAGAACCACATCAGCCCCTACAACCTCTGGATAGAACAAAGTCTACAACTCTCAGATCTTTTCGATCTTCTAATACAAACAACCTACAACCCGATATTTACCTTACGATACACTACAATGCCAAGAATAAACATAAGCATCCCAAATTTCAACTGCATGGCACAATATAAAGAATGCTGGCCAGATTACTACCTGCTATACACAGACGGCTCGAAAATCCTCGAAAAAGTTGGTTCGGCATTATATGACCCTCAAACACATTACGCCCAGGAAGTAAGACTTACAGACCACGCATCAATTTTCACCGCAGAAATATACGCTATATATCTCGCCCTCCAATACTCTCAGTCTGTAGGACAACAAAAAATACTTATATTAACAGACTCCCAAGCAGCGCTTCACGCTCTTAATTCGAAGGAAAAAAACTGTTTAAAATTTCCCCACATATCATCAACTGCTTATATACTGTACAAATACTACACAATAGAGGAGTAAAAATAGAACTAACCTACGTAAAATCACACAGTTTCGATAAATATAACTGCATAGTAGATTTACACGCAAAAAACTCTTTAAAATCAGAACAAAAAAAAAAAAGAAATAAGACTTCACTGGGAGGATTTGCTCCCCAGAGTAAGGAAGAAAATTTACGAAGACTGGGCAAACTGGTGCCACAACAATCCTCAAACTATTCCCACCTTAAACAGAGCTTTTCTAAAATTTAATCATCATAAATCATGGTTTCAGAAAACTAAAATGGAACGGTCACTCATAGTACTATTCAATCGACTACGTTCAGGACACTCCACTACTCAAGCCCATCTTCACAAAATAAAACTAGCTCCAACACCATATTGTGACTGTAGCACTGAAAATTATGTGAATGACGTTAATCATATTTTATTCCAATGCCCCAAATTCCAAAACCCCAGAAAAAATTTACTGAACACAATTACAAGACTTAAAATTCCTCTCCCCACATCCATAAATGCCCTTGTACATCAACCAAACAAAAAACTGGGCTATATATTGCAATCATTTTTAAGAAAAAGTAGTATTGACGTGTAAAAATTACTTATGAACCACAGTATCCTTCTATTGCTCATGAATACATAAAAAGGGACCTAACCTTGTATTTTTTTTTTATTTTTTTTTCCCCTTCTCTCTCAAAGCTCCTAGCAACAACGTTAAGATACCCAAAACCTTCCTATATACCTTCCTTTACAACCTGCACTAATTCTCAATTTCAAAACAACAACCTATCTCAGATATGAAGGCTAATCTACGGAAAATAAGGAGTAGAGGCACAGTAATCCACATCTTCCAACGCTCGTAAACAAAAACAAAAGAGCACATTACACTTAAAACTTACGGAACAGAAGCACTGAAATACACATCTAGAAACACTTTATTAACACCCACAAGAAATTCTTCATCTCGCTCTGCCTCATGATTTACATACAAAAAATAATAATAATCCTCCGTGCACTTATGGTTTTCATACCTGTACTCTGCACATTGCCACCATTTCCACAATTACCACTTGCATACATCTGAGAAAGCACTATAAGTATCTCCAAAAGCTATCTGTTAAGCAATACTGGCAATACCAGTATTTACACAGAACAATTAATCCACACTCGAAGCAAATAACAGTGTTCCATTCTTTGTTTACATTACAACCTATTTGTATCTACCACAAAAACAAAGACGAATCAATCAAATTTTCCCCTTAGAATCCCGAAGCAAAACAAACTGCTAAGAAAAGAAGTCTGTGAACCCAAGTCAGTAACTATCAAAACAAGAGAGATCTAAGGAAAACTACAGCCAACAACTGCTTTTACTACAATCAGTGGAAAATACTAGTTAACTCTTGTCAGTGCAAAGTGAATGGTTTTTTAAAAAAATCATAAATTTTAAAAGTTTCACATTTATATTATATCCTGGCCAAGTCTGCTGGGCTTCCCTGTAGCAGAAGGCCACCATAAGGAGAGTGGAGTGGAGTGGAGCGAGCAGAAACATGAGTTCTTCCGAAGAAAATAGAAAACTAAGTTTTGTTCAGAGATTAGAAGCGGATATTAGGCTCGAGTATTCCTATATAGAACTGGAGGAATTGGAAAAAGCGGGTGAGTTAAGCGTAAAGTAATACTATAATATTAAAGAAAATAGCATGGATGGTTATAGGTATCTACTCCATTCCCGGTGGTGGCAATGATCAGGTATGTATATTGTCACTAGAGAAATTGGTTATGGTGCAGTTGAGCTGTATGTTGAGCTATATCTTTGCATATGCATGCTTTATACCACTTTATACCTTGCAAATAATTCACATTGACATCTCTATAAGCACTTTGCGGGCTAGTAACCCAACATTAGTACGAAAAGCAATATTCATAATTATTTACATAAATGCATCCTCAATTTCATCAACAGACTAGTAGTATGCGTACGAATTCTAAAGGCCTTAGTCGTGTTCAGATTGTTCCATTTTTTGCCACAAAATTCACGGACGTAATGTAGAGCAATAGAAGACGGCCAGGGTAGGTTGATTGTGTTTTAATACACATGGTGCACACGGCATTTAACATTCGAGTGATTGACACCTAATTTTATGTACGTCCTTGAGTTTTAACACTTTCACTCCGGAGGGTATTTAAATATGGAGATACCTGCAGACGGCGGACCGCCTGGTTTCGACTAAAAGCCTGATGAAAGCTATGAAAATTTAAAAATCATCAATTTTTACGTCCAGTTCACTGGTTTTCTGTTTCGTTCGGTTACCGCGCAGGGTGGGCATGTTCACATTTATTCTTAATAATTGCTTTCTTGCATTTTTCGTACATTATCTTAAATTAGTGACCATGGGAACGTGGAGGTTAGGTAAGGTTTGGTGCTGTCATGTATATTATCAAAATATATTTTCATATTTATTATTAATAATTGCTTTCTTGCATTTTCGTAGATCTCTTAAATTACTGAGCATGGGAACGTGGATGTTAGGTAAAGTTAGGCGCGGTCATGTATCTTTACACTTTATGTTCTCGTGTACGTCATAGTTGTCTTCGTCGGAACAAAGCTTACCACAGTTTCAAAGATTTTCCTCAGTATCACCGTATTGTTTCACAAGCTGTGATACTGTTAACTCACATCCAGGACAACGTTCCTGTACACCTGTAGCAATGTTCACAATATAAATGCTCGTAACTTTCCCACGATCCAATCATGCGGTAACCTTCCGCCAAGTACTTCCCTCCGCTTCCCAAATAGTTCCATGTTTATCACCGATTATACAATAAAATAAACTCAACTTTCGTTCTTTTTTATATATTATCAACCACACAAACGAGCAAATTATCCATTTCTTCCCGTCAAGGGTGTAGATGACTGACCCGCTCTGTGATGGATATTAACAAACTAACTGAACCAAACCTAACCTACCATTACGTAGTCTAGAAGCTATTTATTCAGTTTAGTATGCAAACAAACCAAATTTAACCTAACCTTTAGACTTAAATCACGAGGGGGTCAGCCATCTACTCCCTTCCCTGTAAATTTTACTAGAAACGGACGACCAACTTTCGAAGTTAACCCAAAAATTGAATGCCTTACCTTTAAACTGAGGGAAGCAGCAGTGTTGCAGACTTTCCCTACTTTTTCAGGTATGTTTATATTTGGGTTAACTATAGTAATGACGGACCAATTTTTAGAAATTTACAGGATGAACTGTGATAATTGCGTGATGTTTGTGAGTACTTGGGAGCGAAATAGTAATGTGGGTGACATTATAAGTGAATAATAATAATATTGTTGTTGTTTGTTTTTAATATGTTTTAGAACGCATTTTGTGGCGTAAGGAACTATTTGCGTAGAGTTACAGTAGTTGTCATGTGGAAGGCAGAGTTGAAATGGAGCGTGTTTGTGATGGTTATGACATTTCTTGGGTTAGTGTTATTGAATCGTATAGAAATGACGAGGGAAAGTGCATTTTGAAGATTTTTTTAGCAGATTATTTATGTAAGGATAGGGCCCCGAAACAATCGTACACGACTTTCTAATGCAAATTGGGAGAGTTAACACGCCTGTGTGCTGAAGGTAAGTGTGAATATGTGTCAAAATATATTTTGTAAAGATACATGACCGCACCTAACCTCCACGTTCATATGTTCAGTAATTTATAAGATAATTTACGAAAAATGGAAAGAAGGAATTATTAATAATAAATGTGAACATATAAAAATACATTTTGTAAAGATACATGACCGCACGTAACCTTACCTAACCTCCGCGTTCGTATGGTCACTAATTTAAGAGAATCTACGAAAGGCGCAAGAAAACAATTGCGTAAACCGCTCGCCTCCCATGAACACGTAATGTGTGTGTTTTCAGTGATTTTGTTTTGGTTTTAGTGATTTTAAAATTGGTCCGTCACTACTATAGTAATGCCTTAAATTTCATTACATATATTGTTCGTTGTATTATCTACAAGAATTATCAAACAACACTAAAATGCATTTTGTCACTGTTAATCTGAATCACTACACAAGAAAAATCATTGTTTCTTTCCTCGAAACACATTTTATGTATTATTTGCTCCCAGTACTTCTCTTTCGTATGGTATATATATATCTGGAAACACAAAGATACACCACATTTTGAACAATAGAAATGTTAGTTTTCTCACTGGTTTACCTGTACGATGTTTCTCTTTCATGTAGCGCACATGGCAAGGACTTTGCTTATTCTGCTGGCTACCTCAGGACCTGGTGCTCTTGGAGGCAATTTGTACGCATAATGTCTTTCCCAATCAACCTACCAGCCAGAGAGGTCCGCGAGCGTTCAGGTATCTTCTTCATCGAAAAGGGCAAATATCCTCATCGATTGTGAGAAATTCGGCAGGCACATATATTTCGCGGAATAAATTATTGCACGTAAGAAAGAGTCTGATTTTGAAAAGAGGAGAGGATCGTATCCTGGGTTTCTTTTCGTACGTGCAGTTCATTGTCATTCAATTGCAGCATCGTTAGAATTGATTCGAATCTCTGGTTTTCGAACAAGACACATATGTATTGTTACAGCAGAAAAGAGTTTCAGCTCATTTTCCGAAAACAGATCTTGCACTAACGGCTCCCTCCCGCTCTTTTTTCGTATTTGTTTTTCAGCATTTATTAGTGTCAGTCAATATTTTTTTTTTATCTCACCCGAAAAGAAACACTGGGAGAACCGAAAGGTCATATGTTTGAGTGAAACCGGGAGAACCACGGAAACCAGGTGTTCGAGGTACCTGAACAGAAAATCGCCACCCAATTTGAGTATCGTTGCTTTCAGTTCTTCGTCTCTTCTTCAGTGTTTGAACCCTCCCTTCTCCCACTACTGTCTTCTTCTGTGGTAGAAAAATCCGAAATATCTTCTGAGTCTGTTTCATAAAGATCGAATTCACTATCGTTCACAATTTCCAAAATTTCTTCCACGGAAAGAACTGCACTCCGCGAAGGTGTGGTCTCACCTGTGCTGGGGATATTCATTTTCCACAAAGAGAATATAAACATTTAAAAAAAAAAAAAAAAAAAAATACGAAATATAAAAGCTATATCAAGACGCCAAAACAGCTTCATTGAAAGAACAAGGAAAACTGAGAACAGAACGCAATCTCTCTTCTGGAGGACAAACATATACAGAAGGCTTCATTGATATAGAATAAACAATGCTGTGTTTTCCTGTCAATCAAACATGTGAGGGTCATAAATAAGATTTAAGTGTCAGCCGAAAGATTAAATGCCGTTCAGTTGTTCGTTTACGTTTTTATAGCGTCAGCGTGTCGAGAACGTGCTGTTACATCACATGTATGCATATGCAGACAAGCGGAGGGCAAGTGTTTTGTCTGCTACGAATAATATGCACATTGCTGAGCATACTTCTAGAACACTGATCTGGTGATTCAACATTTCTTGCAGTAAGCGATTCCTTTAATTGCAGGTGGGCAGAAAGGCAAAAACGATCATGTTATTTTCGTAGAGAATATTATGATTCTCATTATTGCCTTTGGTCTCTACGGGCTAGTATTTCATTGTCTGATTAAAGTACGGGTTAGCTAAAAACGAACAGTTAAACTCTAACTGGTGGTTTGACCGTTTTTTCAATGTCTAGCTAAGTGATAACCAACAGTTATTGGTTAACTAACTTTTGGAGCTCCACAAAATGTAAACTTTACAGGAGAAATGTAACACTTTCAACGTATGTGGAAGCATTGAAACGGAAGATATAACAAAGGTTGGAGTCATTTAAATGTGAAAAAGCAAATAAGTATCGAACTTTTAGGAGCTTCGGAGTTGAGAGGGAGGACACTGCTGAGTAAAAGTTAAGCCAGGTCCATGGCGCATAATGAGAAAGTATTCTAACCTTACTTTAACTGTCTTCGGTACTCGACATGTGTCTGTGATTTTTCTAACAAAATACGTGTTCTTCAGTATATGAAGTGTCGTCTTGAGTATATTTCCGCATGCCGCCATATTTGTACATGTTGATCAACATGAGTGCTTATTTAACGAAACAATAACGACTTATGGCATTTCGAAACTATTTTGGATTGCTGATTGTTGATAGGTGTTGTGAGTAAATTATTTACAAGGGAATGGGTGGTGTAGGGCGTACACATGTATCAGTAGTTGACGGAAGCTGTATCTCGAAAGTAAAGAATATCTTTGATTCTAAGACCAACTCATAATGGTGATAAAAAAAAAAAAACAAACGTTAAATTTTACTTGATGGTCCGCAAATTCCACCAGTTATTGACCCATGCGTACTCACTGTACCACTCATTCCCTGCCAAATGATTATTACTGACCTTTCTTTTAACTTCTAGTCACAGTCAGTAGTACAAGAAGTGTCACGAAAAGCTTTGTAATTAGTATTTCGTTAAATACTCACTCCAATTGGTTCACACACAAACATTGCGGCGTGCGGGCTACTAATGGCGACACTTCATTTTAAGAATGAGACTATTTTTGCTGCAAAAAAGTCACAGACAGCGTGTCGAGTGCGAGGGTAATACGGATTATTTAAAGTCAGGTTAGTTAGTCTTGTTCTATAAGCCATACGCATGATGTTTAACGCACTCCACGTGCTCAGCCCCAACACGCAAGCTGCTAAATAGTCCCAAATACTTTCACTCAGTGTCATAAGCAGCTGATCTTCTAATTTGACTGTTGCTATGTTATTATTAACGCTTAGAGATGCTTTTGCAGATCTGTATCACAATTGGATCAAAGCCGTTACTGCTTCCATGATTCGAAACTTCGTTATATTTTGCAACTCAACACTTGGAAATGTTACATTTGTTCTGCAAATTTTATATATATATATTTTCAAAACCTCTGGTAGCAATTTCGTGAAGTACATTCATTAACTTCGCTGACGACCTGTTGTTTGTTTTTCTTGTGTTTTCCAATTACTGTGAAGTGTATAATTACAGGAATTCTACTGGACACCCATTGGAGGGTGTCCGAACCACTTTTTGTGATGGAATAAAGTATAGAAACCGCAGTCGGAGAGAATGGATACAGTTTAGAAGACACGACACACCCCGAAAAAAAGTGGGATATAGTATAGCAAACGGAGTCAGAAAGTAGAATATAGTATAGGAAACGGAATGAAAAGGGAGTAGGTTACCGAGTCAGTCAGACTTTTTAAAGCGTTCTCTATACTGACGTGGAATGGCCCAGGATGTTTAAAGTAAAGGAGTACGTGGTCCTCGTTTTATATTATTATCTCAAGATGAGACATATTTTTTTCATCTTTTAGACCTTGCGTTTGTTACAGTGTCACATCTAATAAAAGTTGTCAAAGTTTGAAAAAGTTCTGAATTTTATTTTATGGTCTTTAGGCATCTAAGGCTCAAGCCGGGAGAGGGGAGAGGAAAGGATTTTTGGAAGGTGTCGGCCAGGGCCTATGTTAAAGGTGCCATCCCGGCATTTGCCTGGTGTGACTGAGGAAAAACCTCAGTCAGGATGATCGGCCGCTGGGATCGAACTCACGACCTCCCGAATGCTATGCCAACGCTCTACCACTGAGCTACGGCAGCTCGGTGTGGTGAAAAGTATTTGCTTTTATATGTTTACGCTTTTTTTCACATGTTGAAGTTACCTTTGTAATTTAGAATTATTGTTTATGTTTTAGTTTCTCGACAATTATTGTATTTATTTTTATTCTTTTTCTTAATATATGACACTGATGCATCTTTTATTGAAATTTTTGTTTTTAATTGTACTCTTGTGTCGATAACCGAGGTTTCCTTTTGTTTTCCATTTTTATTTTCTTCACAGTATACCTAAAGCGTCAGCTTTTATTACAATTATATTATTAAGCTTTACAAACGTATTTGTTTTTGTAATATATAAATTTTAGTTATGTGTAACTTGGTAAACGCTTTGATCACAATATAAATATTGTATTTTTTTTATTATTATTTGAGAAAGTCCATAATATTGTAATTACTAAAATTAAAATTGTTTTGTTTGCTATTGTGTTAGTTAAACTCTTCGCTTCCTGAAGATGCTTATGGTCAGTAATAAGAAAAGAAAATTTCGCCAAGTGTTGTTGTATTAACATCTCACGTCCAAACTTACTGCACTGTTCGAAATGGGCTATGCTTAACGTAGTTTCTGTATGATTTTATATGAGAGCCCTTTTTTCCTGAAAAGCAGTTTTCCGCTCTCAGAAACAGGTACGCCTATGTCTGTACTTTTTTGCTACAGACAAATGTAAACTGTCCTTACTTCGAAAACAACTTACGTACAGTGGGCGCATATTCTGAACTTATACACACAAAACTAGGTCGTTATACTGCTAAAACAGCATGTGTTTATTTCCAACGACAACACTATAGGCATTAAACGTGTGCTTTCAGACTCCGTGCCTAGCCTGCAACATTTTCATCAGGGATATTTTTGGCTGTCACTCTCTTGAAATATTTTCACGAATGGGGACTATAGAGGAAAACTGATCTATGTCCGTTTTATTAACTTGGAAAATTAACTTTTAAAGAAAAATGTTTCTATCTTGAACACTGTTGCTGAGAAGGGAATTTGTAGGGTTACTCGGTTAGGAACGGTACTAGACATAGATCACTTCTTCACAGTAAAAAAATAGTGAAATATATATCATTAGGTATATGAAGCTAACTTTCAACAATAAATGGATATCGAAATAGTAGTTAGCATATCCGTGTAAATGTAAATGCAGGAATGACGACGTGAACCATGAACTATCCACCGATCCGGAATTAATTAATTCTCAATATTTACAGCTTGTACAGGGAGCGCCCAAGAAGTTACGCGGGCTGTAGACAAGCTCTGTGAAATTGCATTAATTTGCTCCACTAGGGTAAGTTTCGTAGGGTTTTTTTTTTATTATTATTTAATAACTAGCGAAATATAAGTTTGAACAGGGTGGGACGCAAAAAGCTAGCTCCTTTCCGATTAGTATACAATATATTCAGTACATTTGAAATAATAATCAAACATGTACTTACTGTTTACAGTAGATGTTGAAAGTAGTCACCATTAAACTGAAGACACGTTTGTTTACGGGATGTTTCGAGCGACAGCTTGTCGTACCGCGTGAGGGATGTTGCCCACTGTGTGTGTGATGTTGTCCTTCAGTTGCTGCAAGGTACGGGGATTGTTTGCATAAACCTTCTCTTTCAGGTTTCCCCAAAGGTAAAA
>JAGDQP010066819.1:0-11232 GCA_022664845.1 Lepisma saccharinum | reverse complement strand
TGAATTCGTTATTAATCCAGACTCTGACTATTTGAATAAACTTATTGTACTTTAGCTATAGGTATTGAACGTCAGTTATTGGATAGGTATCGTTAATTTAATGCCATGAACTATATACCTGTTCCTTTCTAACTCAACTTGAATTATACACAAAACGGCTAGGGTTGTTAGGTGTTCCATATTATACGGGATTTCCCGTGTTTTGAGGCCAGAAATGCTGTCCTGCTTTAACAGCATTCGGGAGGCCTTTCGTCCCATATTTAAACATTTCGCTTCTGCCGTGATTACAACTAAGCATTCACCGATTATGTGAAATTGGATTTTCTTAGCTGGTTGCGTTAGAAGCTTCCGCCAGCATCACTGAAGCCATTTTTGGGCTTGAGTGAGGGCTTTACATTTGAAAGATAATACAGATTTTTCATGTTAATGTTTTAAACATCTCTTAGGTTTATTCAGCTTTCAGTTTGGATGATTTTTTATGGATATTTTTTCCTCATAAGACTGAATTGCGTGATGCTGACTGCAGTAATTAAAAGTATGCTGTGAACTCAAAATGGGTGGATTTTTTGTCTCTAAATTTAATTTAGATCGTGTTACAAATATACTGATGTTGTTATCTTTTGTTCTGAGCATTCCTAGTTCAAACGCCTTTCTTGAAAGAATTTTTTTAATCTTAGAAAAGCAGTTTAATCACCATAATTTATATGCTCAAAATTCAGTCATACACTTCTGAGTGCTTATTGATTCTCTTGCTTCTCGGTTTTCTGGGAATTGAATAACCATCAGGATAATGAATTCCCTTGAGTTAGCTGTTATGAACTATCCCGTATTGACATTCTAAAAACTAACATGTTAGTATTCTATAGCTGTTGGCAGAAGTCTATTGCATCAAGTAGTAACTGTAGGCTACTTCAGAAAGTTAAAAAAAAAAAAACTTTAAAAACATACTTTTCTTAAAAAGACGAAATAAAGCAATTAGTACTAAAAAGTAAACAACAATAATTTTGTTTATGCGCGACTAAAATGAAAAGCATGGGGTGCGCCAATTGGAGAATTTATAAAGTGACTGTATATGAGAGCGTGCCCCATACTTTTCTTTTTAGTCATGCATAAACAATTATTTTTAACTTTTTAGTATGATTTTTTTTTTAAGAAAATTGTTTTAGGAAGTTTTTATTATTTTTCGAGTTGTTTCGGTGTTCGGATACTTTTTCCTTACTCTATATATTGTAAGTTGATGTTTTGTCACACCAATACTGAAGTGTTCTGCAACTAGTCAAACGCAACATCGTTGCGGGCTAGAATTTATTTTAGGATAAAAAAGTTCTTACTAAAAATATGTTTTAAAAATATATTAAAGTAACAAGGGAGCGTTGTATTGTCACCCGACTCCTCCCTGTGCAAAGTTTCACCATTGTATGGCGTCGGGAAATGAGTTAAATTAAGGTTGCACGATTTGAGGGCACATGATCCAACCATTGTGAATCTAAAAAGGAATGTAAAAAATAATTATTTCACGTATAAGGTAGTAAGTGTAAGCAATAATATAAAACTAGCGACAGGAAGCGTGTAAGTTTAATTTAGGTAAGACTGAATTAAGTTAAACAACTCAAACTGTATGAGGGCGTACGGTATCTAAACTCCAGCAGCATAAATCAACAGACCAAAGGCGATTTGTCATTTCTGAGCAGTGTTACGTTCTAAAGCGAACAGCAATATAAACAATACTAATAAAAGATAGAAGCACCAGTAACATGCAGACGTCGAACTGTTTACATATACTGTATTGGATCAGGACAGGAACGGTGTAAGGAACTGACTCACCTTATGAATTACTTATTTTAGGTTAGTTTACTTTAGAAATAGTAAAACAAAGATACTAATTACATAAGAAAGTATTTATTCCCACTGACGCCCTTGTTCATCAGAAAAACAAAACGTTCTTAATAGTATAGGGTTGACGAGCTATCTACCACCTTCCAACGATTGCACGAAAACGTGAACTACAGTAAATGAATATAGATCGTTAAGTGACTTTTCAGTAATTTAACTTAGCGAACCCAACCTACTAGATGTAGCTCGGATATGTTAAGATATACTGCATTAGGTTTACTAGAGCTGTCTACTGATAAATTACTTGGCGTCTTTAAGATGGTTAGACATTTGCGACCATAACTGAAGCAAACACATGGTGTCTGTTAATGAGGATTTGCATCGGATATAATGAAAAAATCTAACCTGGCTTTTTCTAACCCGTCTCCGTTCGCTGTCGCTCACTCGACATACTGCCGGTGATTTTGCGGTTGAGTTTACTATCGCCGGACCAATTTGAACGAATTTATAGGATGAGTTGCGGCAATTCACTTCGGTTTGTGATGAAATGCGAGTGAAAGTGCAGTGTGGGTAAGAGTGGAAATGAACCTTGTAGTTAGTTTTGTTGTTTTAAGACGTACTGCATGTGGTGGCGGAAGGAACTATTTGGCGTAGAGTTACAGTTGTCATGTGGATGCGGGTAGAGCAATGTTTTTTCGCCATTTTAATCTGTTGCTGTGCAAAAAAAAAAAAACATCAAACTTGACTTACCTAACCTCGAAGTGCGCTTGATTAGTCACTGTGCAGAAGTAAAAAAAAAAGTCAAACATGACTTATCTAACCTCCAAGTGCGTTTCATTAGTCGCTGTGCTGAGGAAAAAAAGAAGCTGAGCAAATGAATAAAACACCGAACCTGGGAGTTTCTTTTTATTTTGGTCTAGTTCGGATATAGTAAATAATTGCCGATTTTTGTAGCAAAACATGAATGGTGAAATAGAAATAAACATGTCACTATAACGTAACATTACGATGATTGCGATTCATAAACCTGTGAGTTATTTCGTTCGGAAAAATCACGCCCGATGAAAGCTAAGAGAATACCTTGAAGGATTCGTAACTTTGCAGTAATACTGTACTTTAATTAGCGAACAGAATCTAATAGATGTAGCTCGGATATGTAGTGCACTAGCTTTACTACAGCTAATCTACTGATAAATTACTTCATAAGAATTTCAGGTACAGTAAAAGAAATAAATATTCATTATGCTGCACATATTCCATGTTCTTTTGCAAAAACAAACTATAATGATGTAATATTGTATTGTTTTCGGAAGCAAGCAAGTTTACAAAATTTCAAAGAAATCGGAAGTGAGTTAAAAATAAATTACAAGATTTATACCAGAAATGATTACAGAGCAAGTTAATATAAAGCATGTAATTAAAACTATTATACTTTTAGGCGTAATTATCGATATTTACAGCGCCTTTAATACCCACACCGACTTTGGAGTTGGACCTTCCAAATCCATTGATCCTCCCCGAATTTTTAGATATGTGTTTGGGAATACTGAGTGGTACCAATGTATATCGATATAGGCCTACCAAAAATTGAAAATATATAACAGGGAATAATAAATCAAATGAGACTGCGGGGAAAAGGTAAAATGTATTTTATGGGTGGTAACAGCAAGCACTACGTATTCTGCTAGAACAAATGATCCGTAATAACTGTATTGGTCTTGTTTTTTTGTTGTCATTTTCCCAAACAGAGGATTACCGTGTCACGTTTCGTAATTACGTTTCAACAGTGCAACCATTCTGTACCATGCATTTATTCTTTTATCGTTCACTTCTATCAACAGCTACCAATCCCAACTTTCAAGTAATTGAGGGCGGAAACATGAAATTGTATCTCGCGTGCTAATCTTCTTTTGTTAAAGAGTACCAACTTATACCTACTTAATAAGTGAGAGATAAGAAACTGTAGAGGGATGTATTGTTGATTCTATGATGCTTTCAAGACTGAACTTGCTTTTATTTCATTTGCACATATATAATACTATACTTTTATTGTAGAAATCTCTCAACAATCATATAAATTCGATGTAATCTATTAAGTTAAATTTGCAATATTGCACAGTTGGCATGCATAACAACATATCATTTCTTGACTCTACATTTGAGTAAGATGTGGATTACGCTCTTACTCAAAACGAGTTTCTCACAAGAGTCACTTGAGAACTGACTATGAATAAAGGTAGATCTCAAGTTCGAAATATCATCTCGAGTAAGCCTCATTCAAATGTCGTTTGAAGACGCTCTCGACAAACAACTATGAATTCGGCCCTAAGATGTGGCTAAAGTGAAGTCTGTGTTGGACTCTGACTGGCGTTCGAATGTGAGGTTATTCCTAGATATGGTGGAACTGCCGAAATCAAATGTACATCGTGTCATTAGGGAAGATATGAGCATGCGAAAATTTTGTGGGAGACAGTTTCCCAACATTTTGTCCGCTCATCGCTGCAAGTGAGGGAATTTCTGACCAAGAAAAATGTGGCAAAGCTTGCCCACAGAACGTACAATTCGGGCGTGATCCCGGTTGAATTCTTCGTGTTCCGAGGTTCAAGAACGACCTGAAACGATACTGTTTTGTGAAAATTTCGAAAGCCCAAGGAGTTACGACGCATGCGCTGCTACGAACAGTAGCAGCAACGCTGGAACCTCTATACTGACGATCAAGGATTCGCTTTGAGGAATATTGAGTGTGTTTGGACCTATGTTAATACAACGATTCTTCCAGAACTAGTCTCATTACGTTCGGGACAGACCTTGTATAAATTTTGATGTCTCTAAGTTTAAAGTTTGAACGCTATACAAATCTACACCCCTTGACGGGCTTGAACAAAATCATGCAAATTCCTTAGAATATAGATGGATTAACTGTCGCATTAAAAGGTTGCCACTGCCCGCCGAAGAGGATGAAAACAAGGAAAAACAGCCATTCCATTCTTTAGAACAACGAAATAAATAAATTATCATGTTCAATTTCGAACAAGAATGTGAATTCAGACAATAGCTGTTATTAATATATTAATGTGTACTATTTGAAGAAAGTGTAACATGTAAGTATAGTAGTTGTAAGAGTTTTATAGTTGACTAGTAGTAGCAGTGGTAATAGTAGTTGTATTAGTAGCTGTAGTTGTGGTAGTAGTAGTACAACAGTTAGTGTTGCCAACATATCTTTTGATCTCACACCAACATACAGATAAATCAGCCGCCGTGTGTTAGATACGATCGGTGATCAAGTTTTCTACCGCGAAACATGTGAAAGCGGCAGACATTTATCGTCAGTTACGTAAAGTGTATGGTGAGAATGTCATATACGAAGTCAAGGTGCGTAAATGGGTTCGTCAGTTTAAGGCCGGTCGCACGAATGTTGATGACGAATCTCAATCATAACGGACATGGTGTGGAGACCAGGGTAAGAGGCAAACGGCATTTGACAGTGTCCGAATTGTTTCCAACAACGTAACGATCTTTACTGTACACGATTTTAGTGGAGAGGTTGAAGCTCAAAAAGCTGTGTGTTCGGTGGGTGCCCAAAATGTTTACAGAGAACCACAAGATCAAGCGAATCGAAGCTGCAGTGTCTTTTTTACACGGCATCAAAGTAAAGGTGGCGAACTGTTGAGCCATGTGGTCACTGGAGATGAGCTAATGGTGTCACTCTACACCCTACGAAACAAAGCAACAATACAAGGAATGGCCCCATATATAATCCTCACAAAAGTAAAGTTGAAGCAAGCTACCTCCACGAAGAAAATCATGCTCACCGTCTTCTGAGACAGGTTTGGGATGTTTCGGATAGAGTTTCTGCCGCTGGACAAACAGCTAATGCAACAATGTATTGCAACACACTCAACAGACTTCGCCGAGCACTACAGAGTAAACGACGAGGAATGTAGCCTTCCGGGATCATGTAGTTACACAACAACGCACGACCACAAACTGCAGCTGCCACACAGTCGTTCAAAGGCCTGTTTGGCTAGGAGCAGATGGATCACCCTTCGTACAGTCCGGATCTCGCCCCAAGAGATTATCACCTATTCCTACACTTGAAGATTTTCCTCGCTGGGAAGCGATTCAACAGGCCCGATGAAGCAAAACAGATCGAGATGGATTAGCTGTCTGACCTGGCGGCGGATGTCCTTGTGGATTCCTAAAAAAGCTCATCTTCCGTTACGACAAGTGTCTCAACAACTTTAAAAAATATGTTGAAAAGTAGCTGAATGTACATATGAACAGACACACAGGTAATTAAAGTTCTTCTTGCAATGTTAAACAAATCCTTGGAAAAGAAAATTTCTCAAGTTACATAGGTTTAAGTTAGATTTGAATGTAAATTTCAGGATCGAGTCTTTTCTATATGACAAATCATTCAATGGTAATCCAATCTTAATTCTTATTGAAATATCGGAAACTCTTTCTTATTACATTTCTTTTCGTTTGTGAATTTGGATTTGCTACATGCACATCTATATTCAAGTTTCATTGGTTTATTATTTTTTGTGAGATATTGTCTTGCCTCACACTTGAAGAAAACTAGTCAAGCCAACGCTTATACTTCACTTTACCCCATATCTAGATACTTTGACCCTTATTAGATGCAAGAGGCAGGCCAAACCTTTGTGTTATTTTACCTTTGATCAGACTTTGCTTAATCTTCACCATAGTCGCTCATCGCTTATGTGATCTTACGAGTGAGAAGAGAACTACAGAAATCTGAAGCTATCAATATTTCTTTTTGATTCCCTGGTATGGTATCTGACGTGGGTAAATCCCTAGCTTCTCCGACGTATTCGGAAAAACATCTTGAGTAATGGCTTGGAAGCATGTGTCGTGCTTCGGTTTTAACGCTCCAGGATTCACAAAACATTCAAAAGGAAGTGACAGTGTATAACGTTTATTTTTACGATGTTTAGAACATCTTAATTTCAAGGAGCTATCATAGCTATCTCTTTGCTTATAAGGAAAATTTTCAGTAAGTGGTTCCACGGTTTCAAACATTCCATCAGGATTTACATACTGTTTCATTATTTGATCATGAAATGTAACTTTATTTAATCATTTTAACCAATTCACATCATTGTGCATGTTAGGTGATATACAAAAAACAATTAATCCTTTTTCCAAAGTTTTAAAGTTCGCACACCGAAACATATGCATTAAGAATTGTTTAAATTATTTTGGAACAAAGCGAAAAACGCACATATGAATATCTATTAATCCATTCGTGTCTTATTAATCTTATTGTCACCATGTCCTTCTCAATAATATGCACTTTTGCTCCCTAACCAGACATGGTGTCTCTGTCGCAAGCATTCACCAGAGCCTGAGAAATGGTTTCAAACAAGTCGTTTGGACCAAGATTTGACTCATACAAGATCTCATACATACCTTACAACTGCTCAGAGCAAGTTCCACCTATCACAATGTCCTCTGGAACATTCCCACAATCAATTAAGTCCATAGTGCATACGAAAGGTTTTAGGATCTAACCCAGCAATCACTGGCTCAACGAAATAAGGTCCAAATCTTCTTTCGTAGAGGAGATTTCACATCATGCAAGTGAAAGTCTTCGGAGGGATTCACATGTTTTTCTTTAACTCATATAAATTGAGGCTGAATCGTAAACGATGGTAGACAGTCTGGGTATCCGTTGTCAGTCCACGTACACCCAAATATAAGTGCGGACCCATTGGAAATATCAAAGTCAACAGCTTGTGTTTCAGCTCTAATTCCAAATCTCTGATGGGATGCAGTGGCAACGCAATCCTATCCTTTCATGGCAACCACACCCAACATTAACAATTAACCTGAAATAATTTCTTATTTGCCACCCAAGAAATATCTTTCAATTACAGTGTAAAACAAAATTCACCACAATTGGCTTTATTTGCGCACACGCTCTGCCGACTTACCAGGTAAGTTTATTTATGTTTTGGCTTTGTGTACTTTTTGATTATAAATTAAGCCAAAGCCACAAACCGTAAGTAGCAGTTACCATTGCTGCTTTTTTCCAATTTATCCCTCTGCTTTCTTGCTCTCTAATCTCCTGAGAGTTCGGATTATCTTGTTCCGCTTCACTCGAAGACTTTTCAGTTTCACTCAAACTCTCTTCCCTCTGTTGTTGACCTTCGTTCCTATTTGTAGCTGAAAGGGCACGTTTCAACAGGTAAAAGTACAACTTTCGGTTGTATGCATTTAATTCGGATTGTAAGTCATACAGACGGTCTTTCATTGTTGCCTCCGTCTGTAATGTTGCTAAGCCCGGTTCACGAGCAGGAGTAAATCTGTAGAGCGGGTGACGAACTGATGTATCAAAATCAATTACCTGTTGTTCTAATTCTCGGTCTTCAATGGATTCCCCCATAGTATGAAGGGACCTTTCAGCATTTTCAATCTTGGTTTTCAGGGAAGCAATATACTTTCTGAGACCTCTCTCTTGTGCTTCGGGTTCTCTGTTATTTTGACTGGTCGAGGGCAAAGAGATATCATCTGGGTTTAGTGGTTTCGCCCACAATATCCGCCCAGTTGTGTCAAGACCAGGTCTTAACTGTCCCCGAGCTCGTTTCCCTTTTTTAGAAGTTTCTGTGCAGCGCTTCAATTCCTTACATTTGTTCTTGGATCGCCCTGGAGTAGTCCCGGCCCGGAGATCCGAATGGGGGACTATTTTAACTCCCGAATATTTTACTTCAGAACCATCCATGAACCATATCTATAAAGTGTTTTGACTTTTTATGTCGGGGTTATCGTCCCCTAGCCTTTGTAGAGCCATCTACTAACTGCAAGGCAGCAGTCCCGTTTTGGTCCACCCCAGAGTATATATGGTGCCTACCATATCTGGTAGGCATTCCCCTATCCGCCACCTGGGGAGGCGCCTAGTTGAAGATCGGGTACTCCTATTTTAGGTTGACATTGAAGATAACCAATACTTCCAATAAGGGGAGAAAGTGAATCGAACTTCTCCTGGTTATCTGCGGGACATAAACAATTTAGAAAATATGCGTAAGGAATTGAAGAAATCACATAATGAAATACCGGAGTTAAACTATATTATAGCTTTCGCGGAAACAAAAGAGTGCTGGGTTAGATAGAAAGATGAATTATTTTTGTGTTGAGTAAACATGCGAATGTGCAAGGAAAGTTAAGTTTCATAATTAAATTATGAAGCAGTCAGTAACCTCTAATTGAGACGTATTTTAAAATATGTTTCACTTGGTAGAGGTGCTACCTATAGAAGACCGTCTGAATTGGCTAAGTGATTTATGCCTTCAATCAGTGGAGGGCTCTCAATATAAAATATGTCCAAAGAACAATGTACTTAACTTGAGAAATTACGTTCCATAATAATAATAATAATAATAATAAGCGGATGCAAGAGAATAAAAATATACACTTAGGACAGTTCCTAACTCGAAGCGAATTTGATTGTTTACTTCACAGATTAAAAAAATAGATAGAAGAATGGAGAAGTAAACTTAAAAAAAGTCAGTTCGTAAAGTTGGGCAACTAAAGTCAATATCAGAAGCAATAGCAGATTACACTGACAGGAATTTAATTCAAACTCGTTTATCATGATTGAATAATGGTGGTATTATATACATTGGTCGATTATATACCTTGGCTCTATCTAAAAGAAATGAGTAAGCACGTGTATTTTTGTTCAATTGAAGTGACAGGATTATATAATAGAATTTAATGGAGAATAAGTTCTTTGTCCAGAAATCCAAAGAGAGATTCTCAAAGCAGACAAAAGACGAGATTTGGGAGTTAGAGAAAATGTACGGAGAATCTTCAAGATAGTCGAGGGAAGAAATTCCATGTTCAATCGGGAATGATTTTGATAAGTAGAATAGTTGATCTATGTGTTTAAGAGAGAATCTCAAGAACTAAAGGAGAGACGTGTTGTGCTCGAGAAATGTTTCAATCCTGCGTATTGCATTGAAAAATGTGGCAACGTTTGCCCACAGAACGTACAGTTCGGACCTGATCCCGGTTGAATTCTTCGTGTTAAGAGGTTCAAGAACGACCTGAAACGATACTGTTTTGTGAAAATTTCGAAAGCCCAAGGAGCTAGGACGCGTGCGCTGCTACGAACAGTAGCAGCAACGCTGGAACCTCTATACTGACGATCAAGGATTCACTTTGAGGAATATTGAGTGTATTTGGACCTATGTTAATACAACGATTCTTCCAGAACTAGTCTAATTATGTTCGGGACAGACCTTGTACAAATTGTGATGTCTGTAAGTTTGAAGTTTGAACGCTATACAAATCTACACCCCTTGACGGGATTCAAACAAAATCATGCAAATTCCTTAGAATATAGATGGATTAACTGTCGCATTAAAAGGTTGCCACTGCCCGCTGAAGAGGATGAAAACAAGGAAAAACAGCCATACCATTCTTTAGAACAACGAAATAAATAAATTATCATGTTCAATTTCGAACAAGAATGTAAATTCAGACAATAGCTGTTATTAATAATATATCTGGTGGAGTAAAAAGTAATCCATTATAGTTTAGAAGAAATTAGTTTTTCGATTTATGTTGAAAAACTAAAGCTAACTGTAAATGTTCGGCTATGAACACATTGCTTTCGTGGGGAAGTGGAATAAACTGTTCGGCAAGTTAAGATGTAGTCTATAGTGAGGAAAAATTAGAGACAGGAGACGATAGAAAAGCAACACTCAAAGTTGAATGAATATATACACACCTAGAAAGAGAGAGAGAGAGAGAGAGAGAGAGCAAGAGAAAGAAAGAGAGATAGATAGAGAGAGAGAGACCGACCCTCGCTGGTCTAGTGGATACCGTAGCTGACTGCTGATCGTGGGATCTGCCAAGGGAATTTTTTCCAAAGCGAGAGGGTTTGGAACGGTGCCCACCCAGCATCGTGATACAATTGGGGAGCTGCTGTGAATAAAAGACACTGGCGATCACAGTTGAGAGCTTCGTCTCTCCTCTCCCAACAGCGTAAGATCAGTATACCAACTTCTCTCTACGGGAGATACCTCATCCAGTAGTGGATTGAATATGGCTGTGAATTATTATTGTCTTTTAGAATGAAAGTATATCTAGCGTGGAGAAAACTAGGAAATATTTGCCGAAACAAGGACTGGATGTAATCACGAGAGTTGTAAATGGCCCATCATCCATGGGTAATCTGCATACGAATATTTAAATTGAGGATTATGAAAATTATTTTTTTTTCACTTCTTGTTTTTTTTTGCATGTCATTATAAGGTTTTAATAGGCATATTTTTTATAATCTGGATTAACAATAGTAATTTGTAAGAAGGAATTTAGTTGCATATAGTTACTGCATTTCTATATCAGAAGACATGGATACGAAACGGC
>JAGDQP010066818.1:0-11232 GCA_022664845.1 Lepisma saccharinum | reverse complement strand
TTACCAGTGTCAGGGCAACGCCCTAGCCGAGCTGGTCTACCGGTTCCCGTCAGATAACCGAAGTCAAGCAGCTCTGGGTCTGGTCAGTGCTTGGACGGATGACTGTTGCAGTACTCCAGATGGTGTTGCCTGTGCGGTGTCCACCTAGCGTCGTGAGGACAATTGGGGAGCTACCTGAATAAAGAGGTAGTGATCAAAGTTGAGAGTTTCGGCTCTCCTCTCCCAACACGTCTGATTAGCGTGGGAGCAGTAGACCACCTCCTCCCTCCGGGAGAGGCCTCATCCAGTAGTGGATTGAATATGGCTGTGAATTATTTTTATCATACCAGTGTCGCTAGTGGTGTACTACAGCTGAGACGTGACGTCCTGGAGGAATTAGTGGAAGTTCGTCTCTCGACCCAGCAAGAGAAAGGTACGTGCATAGAGTGTAAACAGACGTACTGTCTCTATTGTGAAAAGAGTTAAATGCGCCGCGGCGGACTTGGACAATGTCGCAGTTTGAGCAACCGGCAAACATCAAGTCTAGGCAAAAACTAGGCAAATCCGCAACAGAAACGTGGCAGATGATCAGGTAAGTATACGGTCATAATGCCCTGGGCCGCAGTGCTGTGTTAAGTGGCTCCAACGTTTTGCGGACTAAAGAAACAGTTTAGAGGATGATGAACGTACTGGTCGGCCAACAACAGTCCGAACTTTTTTTTATTTAGGGACCCGCATTCCACCCCTTCCTATTTGGATCCATTGCTCAAGACAAGTTGTGTACTTTCTGGGACGTGCATCACAAGCAGATATTCGCTCTCCTTGCCTTCGGGCAGGCATGTTCCTAGAGATTCTTGGATTGCCGGAGTTCCGGCATTCCAAAAAGCTCCATTGTTCCATCAGTCTGAGACTTCTGGGGTTGCTGGACGAGTTTTTGCCAGGCGTCCAGAATGTTCTCCTGGCCTTAATATCGTATATGGACCTTTTGCATGGGGGAGGGAAGCCTTTCTACTTATATCCTATTTATTTAGAAAAACAACAAAGAAACATAAAGTACATAACGTTTAAGGAGTCAAACAAGGGGACAAGGACAGGACAAATACAAAACAGGACAACACATAACTTAAGCTGCTTCTTCTTATGGCGTCTTCTTCTTATTCCTGTAACAAGATAAAAAAAAAAGCAAACATAGGATTAGGTGCGCGTGGATGCGTTGGTAAATCCACAAAATTTCGCCATCCCATTCCTGGCACTAACTGCATCTTCTTCTTGTCACAGGTTACTCCTTCTGCAGCCTTGTTTCCATTATTCCACACTTTAAACAAAATTTCACTTAACTCACGCACCCTCTTCTCACTCCTCCCACCTGTTCCATTTAACTGTTTTGCTTCCGGGCTCCAGAAGATCAGCGTTTTTGCACAATTATTAATTATTATCTTTCCTTACTCGCTATATTATCCATCAGCACCTCTTCGATTCACACACTCACACACTTAGAGCGTCTCTTGTGACGGTTTGCGCCTCAAGGTGCTAGTACTGCCGGATTACAGCAAACACAATTATTCCAATTAAGTTCAAATTTTTAGTTTATTTCACTTCACATTTAAGTTCTGTTTCTTAATAGACACGGTTGTCACGACGCGGCTGTCACGGCGGGGCTGTGCGGACACGATCACCCACCAGCTTACTTTTAAAGCTGTTGCATTATTTTCTCTTATCTTATCTCCTGTACGCGGTGGTTCACGCCATTAATAAATTTTCTTTTATAGTAGTTGGAAATTATATCTGTTAGTCCACTGAGGGCCGCCACCAGTTACGGAGTTCTCAGAACGTCTGTGACGGAGGTCTACCCCAGGAGTTCTCTCTCATCTCTAGCAAGATGCTCAGTTTCTTGGCATCGCATAAAGATACGCTCGGGCGTAGCCACCCCCCCCCCACAAGTATGACAGATATTGTCCTCGACGATGTTCATCTGGTGCAGCTTCTGTCCAAAGGGACCGTGGCCAGTTAGATACTGCATTAAACCTCCCGTAACTTCCAGCTGCATATCCAATCGTTTCTCAATGCTCGAAAAAAATAGAGTATAATCTTCTTCCTTTATCGGTTGCGTTTCATTGGTTCTCCCATGCCTCGACCACGATTGAATTAATTTCAGAAATGTTTTCTGCAGGTCTATGTAGAATTTTAATTAATTTATCCTGATCTTTCCTTTTAGCCAATAGATAGCGCCTAATATCTTAATTTGGAGATAGAGGGGGGGGGGACAACCGGTGCAACCTGGAGAGCCTCAGTTGAAGTAGTTCTATAGGCGCCTGAAAGACGCAAAAGTAGTTGTCGTTGCGCTCGATCAATTGTTATTTTTTTGTCTAACATCATCGAGTCGATGACTCCAATTGCTCTTATTATGACATCGTGGTATATACGTATTATTTTCATGGGAATTTTAAAGTCATTTACTGCAATATTAACTAACTTATGTGTTATTTTGACTGCTTTATTCTTGACAATAACTTTTCATCCAATGTTAGGCCTAAATATTTAATATATCTTTCTCTTTTATTGTCTTCCCATTAACTTTAATTATTATTGGTCTTCTGTTGTAATTTAAACTGCCTTTAAATAGCACATATTTTGTCTTGTCAGATGATATTGTTAGGTTGTTTCCTCTACACCACAATGTGATTTTCCGTGTAATTTCGTTGGCTTTAGTTTTCAGGTCAAGACGACTACTTCCCTTTATTACGACCGCCAGGTCGTCGGTATATCCCACCACCCTCTCAACAATGTCGTCAGTCCAAACTGGACGCAAGGTCGAAGAGGTTGCAATGGTGGTGCGCACTAACCGTTCCCAGTCGGTAGATGACATCGCAGAAGCAGTACGGATCAGTCATGGTACGTGTCACAAAATTCTGACGGATGCCTTAAACATGTCGCGTGTCACTCAGCACAGTGAGCCACGCATTCTGACAAGACCAACGTGAGAGCGGATGACCATTTGCGGTGACCTAATCAGTAGTGCTGCTGATGGAACGTTCTGAACCGTATGATAACAAGAGACTATACATGGTCTTCCCTGTACGATCCACAACTAACGAGAAAAGCAGCCACCTTGAAATCGCCATCATCTCCAAAACGAAAACATCCGAGACAAGACAGGTCACAAGGGAAAGTGATGCTTGAACTGTTTTTCAACTCGCAGGGAATTGTCCACATGGAATTCATCCCACAAGGAGCAACTGTCAACAAGACTCGCTACAAGGAGATCCTTCGCCGCCTACGCGAGACTTATTTTGCAGAGCAGTAATATGAATTAGGCCGGTTGTAATAGAAATGCATAATAAAGATATAGGTTGAGGTGTCGTACCAGAAGCGTAGCCAACTGTGTACCGAAGTGAAAATAGGTATGGTACAAAGGATGCATATCAGGAGCGTATCCAACTGTATATTCAAGGATGACACCAGAAGCGCAGCCAACTATGTGTCTAGGAGTGTTACAGAAGTGAAGACAACTGAGAACGGTAGAAGAAAAAGGAATGACCGCCCAGGAGCTAGCGATACTCTGTTGGCTTACCTGCGGCGTTTTATAGCTTTCTTTCGAGTAGGGTCCTCCAAATCCCTCCTTCGGCGACTCCAACTTCATCTTCATGTCGATATCAACCCCATCTGTTGTATCCATGTAGAGTTGTTATTGTCGGCTGCTAATATTATGTGTCGCTTACTGTTTGATGTAATTACATCAGATATTGCACAGGTTTACTATAAGCAATACTACTATATTTACATTTCAAATGTGTACGTGTGAGTAAATACAACAAACATTACGATATATCTTAAGAGCTCATTACAAAGTGATGGAGTGGCGCAGTGCTGACAAACAACACCCGAATCTCCCGGATTTGTCACAGTTTAGATGGGAGAAGTGTGAAAACCAGTATTCTCCTACGATGAAATTGAGGCCATGTGCACCAGAATGGTTACTGTATCAGCTCCATCAAGCTAGACTATCAAAGTCCGGAACGAATTTCGAAACTTTGTCAGGATTTAGTGCTAAATTAGTGCTATTGTATCGCATAATTGGCCAAATTCGTGCCGTTCATAGAGGCTATATAAATAGTCCCATTGTTGGGAGGGGCCAACTTGAAACCTGGCCCCTCCCAGTGAGCACGAATTCTGAAACTTTGTCAGCATTTAGTGCTCAATTAGTGCTGCAAAACAACACATTTCTTTCAACCCACAAAACGTAAATTACCCTAAAATGTAGCCTCAACCTAAATGTGCCAATCGTCAAGTTTGCCCCTCCCAGTCCAGAACGAAATCTGAAAGTCTGTTAGGATTTAGTGCTCAATTAGTGCTGTCAAAATATGTTAGTTCGGCAATTCGTGCAGCTTTAATTAGCGCAAAAAGTAGCCCCATTATAATGAGGCTACCCTTACCCATCAAGCAGAATGGATGATAAAACTCACGAAATTTCATCACGATTTAGTGCTCAATTAGTGCTATCGAACCGCACAATTGAGCAAATTCGTGCCGTTTATATAGGCTATATAAATAGCCCCATTGTTGGGAGGGGCTAACTTGACACCTGGACCCTCCCAGTGAGCACGAATTCTGAAACTCTGTCAGCATTTAGTGCTCAATTAGTGCTGCACAACAACACATTTCTTTCAACCCACAAAAGGTAAATTACCCTAAAATGTAGCCTCAACCTAAATGTGCCAATCGTCAAGTTAGCCTCTCCCAGTGCAGAACGAAATCTGCAAGTCTGCCATTATTAAGTGCTGTCGAAATATATTAGTTCGGCAATTCGTGCTGCTTTAATTAGCTCAAAAAGTAGCCCCATTATAATGAGGCTACCCTTACCCATCACGCAGAATGGATGATATAACCCACGAAATTTGATCAAGATTTAGTGCTCAATTAGTGCTGTCGAAATATGTTTGTTCGGCAATTCGTTCTGCTTTAATTAATTCAAAAAGCAAACCAATTTTAAAGAGGCTACTCCACTCATCTCGCCAAGTTATGAATAAAACACGAATGTTGATCAAGATTTGATGCTCAATTAGTGTTCTCCAATCGCATGGGTCAGCAAATTCGTGCCGCTAATACAGGCTGTATGATTAGAATATTTCTTAGGAGAGGCTAAATCGATACCTGGCCGCTCCCAGTGAGCACACATTTTGAAATTCTGTTAGCATTTAGTGCTCAATTAGTGTTGCGCAAGAACACATTTCTTTCAACCCACAAATATCAAATTAGCCTAATATGTAGCCTCAACGTAATCGTCAAGTTAGCCCCTCTCAGTCCATGGGAAACAAAACCACATCTGCAGTACCATAAACTCTTCAATCACGTGATTGCAGGTTCAAAACCTGCTAGGAGTCTGAAGCTTCGGATTCAAACTTGAGTAATCCCACTTTAAGCTGCAGGTACCGTCTCTATATAGCCTCGCTGCCGAAGGGGGACGATAAACACACTAACAAACCACCCAATCCTGATTCACAAACTTGTTTTGCCTATTTAGGAGGTCTTGAATCCCTCCTCGAGAAGTTGCTAGATATGGAAGTAAAATATTTTAGATTGAATGGCGTATGCACTCTACATTTTGACTTAAAATTCAATCTTTATTTCGCAATACTTTCACTTCAGGATGATTTTCGCGATATGCTTAACATTGACAATTTACAAAAGATTTAAGGAGCTAAAGAGGTTCGAACCGAGGACCTTCGTTGAGATTTTCCTGAAATACATTATAGATGTAAAGATATTCAAACACCTTCAGCACCGCACATTTCTGTCCTAATCGGGCACTACTCGGCCGATGAAATTTGCTGTAGTTCGCAGATACAATCTTCTTATTTTCACATAATCGTTTGTTTCGAAAATTACTGAATATTGCCCCTTATTATTTTGACTCTATACAATGTTGTCATGCAGTACTGCCAACGTGCAAAATTTGAACAAGATCGGCGACAAAACGATCGACCTCTGCTTGTCAGATCTCAAAACAAAGCTCCGCCTTTTGTTTCGGAAAGTTTAACAACATTGAGTTATCAAATAAATAAAGACTACTTAAGAAACTCATCCGCCTTGGGAGGTTTCGTAGTTCATAGATCATGGCCTGGTTGTACTTAATATTACGCTGACCAATCATAGCACTCCTCGTTGCGCCACCTAGTTTCTCATATGGAAGTATTTTTTCTTTACCCGACGCTAAAACAAAGATTGCAATTGTTTCTGTGATATGAACAATGTTAACAGAAACCTTTTATCATTTTCGGTTTGCAATATCAACAGTAACCTTTATCATTCTCGGTTTGCGGGAAAAAATCTGAGTTGATCGACAAAAGTACACAAACCTTTTGTCGTTCTCCACCTTCCTTCTTGTTCCAGTTCCGCCTAGCTCCTATGTATTAACAAGAGCTCGGTCAAGTTTCCCCCCATATACAGTTAGAGGATGAGACCACATTTATTCGTTAGTGCACGTTAATGCATTGTTAGTGCACATAACACTAACGTTAGGGCTCCAATGGGAACGAAGAGAGAAGAGAAAACCTGTGGGGAGAACTTGACGACAAGTTGGCCCCCATACACTTGCGTAAAGATTTCGCGGGTTAAACCATGTGGGTTCGTTAGTGCATCGTAAGTACACGTTAGTGCTAGCTAGCCAACTTTAGTGCTCTAATGCTGCCATTGAGAGAGAAGTAAAAAAACCGCGATGAAAGTCAACTTGACGTGAAATTGGCCATTCCTATATTCCAATTCTAAGGCTCTCGCGAATAAAACCATATATGTTCGTTGGTGCTCGTTAGTGCACTTGAAACTATCATTAGTGGCCCATCCTTAAACGTGAATAAGGAAAAATACATGGGCGGGTCCAGCTTGACATCAATTTTGCCTCACCCACAAACAAACTTTAGCCCCTTGAGGTGCGCGATATAGCTAGTGCATCGTTAGTGCATTTTAGTGCACATGACACTAACGTTTGGGCTCTAATGGGAACATTTTTAGTTTTGGGTCCCACCTTACCACCCCGCCTCTTTGCATCCTTTGCACATGCCGAGTTGCGCATTTCCAAGGGCGTGCATCACGAACATATTTGTTCTTCTCGCCTTGGGGCAGGCGTGCCCCTAGAGATTCTTGAACTGCCGGAGTTCTGGCATTCCAAGAAGCTCCTACGTTCCTTCGGTCAGACATCAGATGTTGCGTGACGGACTTTTGACCAGGTGTCCAGAATGTTCTCCTGGTCTAAGTTCCTTTAATAGAACTTACTTGCTTGATGGTTTCCCTACCTATTATTTTCTTTATTAACAAATAACACATAAACATATATTACAAATATTAGAACAATACATTGACTAACACATTGACAACACATAGACAAGACAAACATAAACTATGTTGGCTTCTTCTTCTTTTTGGCCTCTTCTTCTAACCTGCAACAGAGTTGGAAGGAATAAGGATAGGTTCGCGTGGATTAGGTGGTGTGTTCCACAAATTTTTTGTCGCCTTTCTTTCCTTTTGATTAGTGTCCACTTCCTCCTTGTCACTATGTTACATTCTCCTGTCTCACTCTTGCGCTCGGTTAGTTTAGCTTCTAATTTCGCTGTATTCTATTTTCAATTATTTACACTCAATCACTCACACCGTGGCTAACTTTCTATTTGTTTGCTTTTATTTCAGACTTCCAGAAAATTACCGTTTTTCCACTAAATAAATACGCTCGTCTCTTCATACCACACTTCCAATTTCTACCACTACCACACTTAGCGTCTCTTGGGATGGAATTCAATCTCAAGGCGCCGAACTTTTCCCACTGGGTTCCAGCGGAACAATCATTCTCTATTTCACCACTTCGTTTCTGGTTTATACATGAAATTAGAGTCTCTATTGTTTTGTGGTCTATTTATATGCGGCTGACGCGGCTGGAACGCGAGTGCGCGCACACGCGGCGATCTTTTTGTTGGGTTCTAATGGGAACAAAGAGAAAATACAAAAATAGTGGTGACGGCTAACCTGATGCCAATTTGGGTCCCTATAACCTTTCCTAAAACTTTCTCCACTTAAGCCACGTTGGTTCGTTAATGCACGTTAGTGCTAACTACCCAATATCAGTGCTCTAATATGACCCGAGATACAAGTAAAATAATGCGTTTGCAGTCGAATTGACGTCAAACTTACCACCCCCATAGTTCCCGTAACGCTTTCAAAAATAAAAGCATTTACATTCGTTAGTGCATCATTAAAGCACGTCAGTGAACATCACACTAACATTAGTGCTTCATTCTTAAACGAGAATTAGGAAACCACTATGGGTGGGACAAACTTGGCGTCGGGCTGCTCTCACCCAGGAAGATATTTTAGACTCCTGCGGACTTAAATCCACAAGGACGTAAGTGCATACTTAGTGCAACACTAGTGCATGTTAATGATTTTGACCCAACGTTAGTGATCTAATAGGAGCAGAGAAGAAGAAAAAAATGTTGGGATGCCCAACTTAACATCAAGTTGACCCATCTTACCTTCCGTAAAGCTTTTGCTGGTTAAACCATACATATTCGTTAATGCTCCTTAGTGTATATGACACTAACATTTGTGCTCCATCCTTAAGCGAGAATTAGGAGAAATATATGGGTGGGACAAACTTGGCGTCAAGCTGTCTCACTCAGAAAGAAATTTTACAACCATGTAGACCTAAATGTACGAGGTTGCTAGTCCAACGTTAGTGCACATGACACTAACATTAGTGCTGCAATGGCAGCAATGAGGGAAGACAAAAATGTGGGGTGGCCAAAATGACGTCAAGTTGGCCCTGCCATAAACGTCCGTAAAACTCTCGCGGGTTAAAGCATATTGGTCCATTAGTGTATAGTTAGTCCACGTTAGTGCTAGCGAACCAACGTCAGTGCTCTAAAAGGAACAGAAAAAGAATAACAAATTTAGGGCAGACAACTAGACGCCAAATTGGCTTCCCCATAACCTTTTCTAAAGCTTTCGCCCGTTAAAATATATGTGCGTTGGTGCATCGTTAGTGCACGTAACGTTAATGCACATTACACCAACATTAGTGCCCCATCTTAAGAGATAATGAGGGAAAATTTTGAGTGAGACTAACTTGACAACGATTTGGCTTCAACCAGAAAGTAATTTTAGTCCCATCCCGACCTAAAACTATGAGATCGCCAGAGCATCGTTAGTGCCCGATAGTGCACATAATACTAACATAAGTGCTCTATTCTTAAGCGAGTTTAAGGAAAATCACCCCAAAAGAAATTTAACATCCTATCTGGACCTAAATATGTGAAATCGTTAGTGCATCATTAGCGCACGATAGTATTCCATCCTTACGTACTATATAGCAAATAAATTTTGTCAGATACCCACAAAGATATTGGAGATCTATGGACGCAAATACATGACTCTAGAGTAAATGTTCCATTTTAAAGCAAGATATAGGCATAATCTGTGCAAGGTGACAGCTTTGCACAAAGACATTTTATTTCTATACCGACCAAAACTTATGTTATGTTTAGAGAATTCATAGTTCACGTTGCACTAACGTTAGTGCCCCAATTTTCAGCGAGATATAGAAAAACACGTGTTTAAAGTAACTTGGGGTCAAGGTAACAAAGTTTACAAAGTCATTTGAAACGTATCCGAACCCAAACTCATTGGTTAGTAAGTGCATGTTAGTGCATTACTCAATAATTGTGTGAAATATAGAGAAGAAATATGTGTGGAACATTACCTATTTAATTTTTTTTAACCAACCTGACAAGACATTTAGTCGATTGCGCATCATTAGTGCATTTTACACTTACGTTAGTTGTTCATTCTCATGCAAGTTGCAACGAATTAAATTATCAGTGGAGTTAACTTGGGTTTAAGTTACTTCCACCCAGTGATTTGACGCATTCGGACCCAAAAACTTTTCTTCGTAAGGACATCGTTAATGCACTTTAATGCACGCTACACTAACGTTAGTACGCGCGATTCTCCAAAATATCAAGATGAAATTGTCAATGAGGCCTCACAAATAAAAATATTTTTTCGCCTTTACACCCGACATTATATTGATAGTTCATCATTAGTGCAAGTTAATGCTTATGACACTAATGTTCATCCGTGATCGTTCCCACTTGGAGCACTAACGACGAAGTTACTATCAATGACTAGTGCAGTGTTAGTGCTTCCTAGTGAGAAAATATCAACTTTAGTGCTTCATTGATGCAGGTGCCAGAAGCAAGAAAGTTTGGATGCCAACTTTACGCTAGCCCCACTCTTTAAGAAATAAAGATAAAATTAGTACTAATGTTTAGTGTATCGTTAGTGTTTCTGAGTGCACCACTTCCTAACATTAGTGCTTTATTAGAGTAGTCAAAATTATGTTGGGGTCAGGTTCACGTTCAAGTTAATTCACAAGTTCATAACTTTAACTTGATATACTAACGATATATTTTTCTCCAATCATTAGTGCTTCGTTACAATGAAAGAATCTTGTCGTTAGTGCTTCATTAGGGTAGATGCTAGAATCTAAGAAACGTTGGAGATTCAGGGTCACAGTTTACTCACCACTTCAAGCACTAATGATTAATTTCGTGTTAATGGTTAATGTATGTTATTGCTTCTTAGTGCACCAATTTAGTATGTTAGTGCTTCGTTAGAGAATGTTCTAATACCAAACTAATGGTTAGGGCCAAGTTCACGTTAAACTTCATTCACGAATTTGTAAATTTGATTTGAAATACTCTCGTTAGTTCCTCATTAGTGCTTCCTAGTGCTAAAACCCAACCTTACGCTTTGTTAGTTCCAGTACTACAGTAAGAACTATGAAGTGTTTTCTTCAGTGCCTTCGTGTCGGGCGTTCTGAGATGCATTCAGCCTTCAATGAAATTGAGTACAAGTTATACTTCTTCGCACCTTGGAAGGTAGAGACATCCGAGAGTGGACTAATTTCCCCACCTCACTATTTCCTAACGTTAGTGTTTCATTAGAGTAGGCGCAATTGACAGAAGATTGTTAGGAGATCAAGTTCACTTTCAAGTAAATTCTCGGGTGTTACGTTTAACTTGATGTACTAACGATAAAATTGGTTCCAATAGTTAGTTTCTTGTTACTGCTTCCTAGTGCAAAAATCTAAATGTTAGTGTTTCATAGGTGTAGAACTGTAGCTGAGAGAAGTGAAATACGGTTGAGAAAGATAAGTTTAAGATATCCCCTAATTTAAAATTCTGATAAAAAATAGTGCCATGGTTA
>JAGDQP010066817.1:0-11232 GCA_022664845.1 Lepisma saccharinum | reverse complement strand
CGAATTGCAAGCTTTGTTGCATGAGGATGACGCTCAAACTCAACAACTCGCTGATCAATTAAATGTGACACGAGAAGCAGTTTCCATACGTTTAAAAGCAATGGGCAAGATTTAGAAGGTGGGAAAATGAGTTCCACATGCATTGACTGAACGACAGCAGGAAAACCGAAAAACCACTTGCGAAATTCTACTCGCCAGGTACAAAAGGAAATCATTTCTCCATCGAATTGTGACTGGTGACGAAAAGTGGATCTATTTCGAGAATCCTAAGCGTAAACGATCATGGGTAACTCCAGGAGAACCGGCGACATCGACTGCAAGACCAAATCGCTATGGACGGAAGACAATGCTTTGTGTTTGGTGGGATCAGAAGGGAGTGATCTATTATGAACTGCTGAAACCTGGGGAAACCGTTAATACCCAACGTTACCGACAACAAATGATCGATTTGCATCAAGCTTTGCTTGGAAAACGACCAGAATATGACCAAAGACAACATAAAGTGATTGTGCTTCAGGATAATGCACCCTCCCACACAGCAAAACCGGTCAAGGAAACGATTTCGACGTTTGGCTGGTAAATCCTTCCGCATGCGGCTTACTCACCAGACTTGGCGCCTTCCGATTTTCACTTATTTGCATCCATGGGACACGAACTTGCTGACCATCCGTAGTATGTTCCTATTGAGTCAAACAATGTTTATGCCAATTGCCAAATTTGGTGCTGCTATAACTAAAATATTGGAAGCAATGAAAGAAAAAGATAATTTTATAGAAACTAGACTAGCAACACTGAGTGCTTTTATATTGTGTCGAATAATGTTTATGCCAAGTTTGGCGGAGCTGGGTCTAACTTACTAAATAAAATCAATTTGAACAATTGATTTTTTAGAAATTATTAGAAAATGGGATGGCAACACTGCACCAATCATAAGGGTTCCAGAGGCCCTGAACTAGTGTAGTCAAGGCCTTTCAAACGACACCTCAAGCATCTTCGAGTTCCTGAGATTTGATTTCTGGACACGGACGGACAGAATGAGCGGGATTATAAGATCCCTTTAGCTATAGTTTCGCTATCAAGGGTCCTATAAAACTTATCCTATTACATGAGAATTCCCAATACAATTGAAAGTATGAATAGAAAATTCGGTCTTTCACATTCACGGTTTCTTTCATGGCTATTGATATAGCACGGTAAATTATGACAAGTTATAATAATAATAATTCTGAATCGATTGTCATTCTTCAATTTCACTTAATGAAATGTTCAGTGTGAAAGAGGCCTAAGAACAATTTAATTGCGTTACTGTTATGAATTGGAGTTTTCTGGACTTTGCAACTTTGACTCAAGCCGTGATAGCATAGGGGATCGAAGGAAGTCGACAGGAGCTTTGTTTCAGGGTACCATCTCAACCTTTACCTGATATGACTAAGAAACAGTCTTGGAAAAACCTCAATCAGGATAGGCGGTTACTGGGATCGTTCCTAAGATCTTCCGATTACTAAGTCAACACTCTACCAACTGAGCTATGACCGCTCGGTATTGATTGTTAGAACTTAAGACCTCTGGAATAAATAGAGTTTTATAAATTATTCTTGATAATAATAATATTATTAAGAAATATAAAAATTATAATATTACTCTGAGAAACGATTAAAGTTGTCTGTAGAACTGAGTGACAAAAACAATAAATATATACGCCACAATTGAATTTGAATTTATTTTACGGCCTTTCAACATCTACGGCTGATGACGGGACAGGAAGGGCAAAATTTGGAGTAAGCATTATGCCACGGCCTAAGTTTAAAGTACAATCCAAGCATTTGGCCTGGGATGACAGGAAAAGACGTGGAAAAACCTTTCAGGATGGTCGACTGCTGGTATCGAACCCAGGACATTACGAAACAGATACCAACTCTCTACTAACTGACAATGAGCTAAGGCTGTTGGGTATGTATGCGATAAGTGTATGTATGTAAATGCACTTTCAGCATTTACCAGTTAAAGTCCTTAGTTACAGTACTCTTACTCTGTTTCCAATATTTTCATAAAACAAAGGGGTAAAATCATTTTTGATCGGATCGCAGCTCGGGTTCACCCGAGTCGGGTTGGGTCGAAGGACGGGTTAACCCGAATCGGGTCGGGGCGAAGCTCGGGGTCAACCCGATCACTTCTAACATCGCGATTAATATCAAGGGAATTGAAATTGAAAATCTACAGAACGATTATTCTGCCGGTAATACTTTACGGTTGCGAAAGTTGGAGTACGACTCTAGCAGATGAACATAAATTACGTGTGTTTGAAAATATGGTTTTGAGACAAATATACGGGCCGAAACGGGACGAAATGACTAATATGTTTGCTTTATACTAGTGCAGAGTGATCTTTTACTATACGTATATCTTAAAGTGTAATTTACCCTAGCCGAATAACATACACTGACTGATCTTTCTTATATTGAACAGATTCGTCATTTATTCATATATCATATTCGAATGGTAAGTCATCAAAGAATATCATTAGATTTTCAACAATATATAGGTGATTGGTAAACAAACTCCAACATTTCAAATAACTCCATCTAAACACTATTCATATAGTTTTGTCATTATTCTCTCAAAGTGCATATTAACTCCACTTATCATTCCATGGATGATATGCAAATCTGTCCATCAAATTATATTCCATAAACTAGTACCAGATAATACATGCGTGGACATCTTGTGAAGTCAAAAAGAACAAGAATGTTTAATTTCTTTCCTTTGCTAGGACCTCCAGTATCATCAAATCTTTAAACCCAAAACTTAATAACCCTGTCAATGACAGGAGAATGGAGGAGACTATATAATGAAGAACTCTACGGACTGTACGATTCACCAGATCTAAAAATAATGAAATCGCGACTACTAAGGTCATGTAGCTCGGATGGGTGGAAAACAAATATTATATTCTTCTATCCTGGTTGGGAGGCCGTATGGAAGGAGACCATTGGGAAGACCGAGACGTCGTTGTGACTACAATATTAGAAGAGACCTTCGAGAAGTACGTGTTCGTGATGGAAACTGGCTTGATCTTCCTCAGAATAAGATCCAATGGCGAACGTTTGTTACTGCGGCGATGAACTTGCGAGCTCCATAAGCCATAGAGTTAGTTAGGTCCATGGAGCGAGTAGAAACAAAACTGAGAGAATTTTAGCAATATGATAACGAAATTAGGAATTTTTAAAATTGTTTTTTATTTAACCAAAAGAAATCATAATTATGTGGTTCTAATATTTATTACAAATCTTTAATTTGTTGAAAGCGTGGTTGGAGAAACTCTATGGAGGTGATATTTGTAGTACTTTTTAGTCACTTTAACATTTTTTTTAAATAGTTCAGGAGTATATAACTATTTAATGCCTTTCTATGAATACAATAGATTTTTAAAATAAGATCTATCGTTTCTTGACCAAACGAATCTAAAGACACAATTTTCCCCTTAATTTCAGAATGTTTCCTGGAAAGGCAAGTGAAAACTTCATTTTGAGAGGGAGATAGATATAATCGAAAACATTATCTGAAAACTGTAATAGACAACACTCGGCAGAAGGAAGAACTTGAGATACACAAATTTCAAACAAGAATCTTGAACAACAGTTAGAACATAATTTAGATTCTCGTAAAAACGGATGTATACTAGTAAACTTATCTCTCCATTTTTATTGTGTATTCCGTATTTTAACAAGCGTGACGCCTCTTATCGTGTAACACGAAGCACTTCTTCTGAAAAATAAACGGTGCGTGAGTTCTTTGATATGCTTACACATGTGTGGATATATGTATACGTTTGTATTATTTTTTTCCTCCAAGGAAAATAAGTTTTTATGAATACTACATTGCAAGGACAAACTACGAAAAAACACGAAATTTAGGGTCTGAGGAGAGAAATTAAAAGGCAATTTTTAAACATTGAAACATTTCCTCTTAATGTCAACCGCTTTTACTGAAACGAAGAAATTCATTTTCATCTAATAATGAATCTTTAATTACACCAAATGAAAATTGCAAACAGTATATTTGTATATTCTACTGTGATTAGAATTGAACCCGGGACTGCACTGCAAGTCCTATATATCATCATATGTGTGGAATAGAATATGAACAATAACGAACAATGCCATTGGCAATGAGATTGAAAGTGTTTTTCCCTATGGGTGAGTGGCCATGCTCGCTGCCTTATAAACAAGGAGTCCCGGGTTTGATTCCCGGTTCGCAATCCATGTTAAACTGTAGGTCTTGTCCTTACGACGTCATTTTCATATGGGAAGTAATGGAAAACCACCATCGGTTTACTTTACCCAGGGACCTCCTGGTCAGGACTGCCTGATCACGTATCATATGTCAAAAGAGATTTTTTAATATATATCAAAAAGGTTTTCCAATATTTTTGTGTGATTCTGGCGACTCAGTCTGTTGATAAGAAGATTGAAAATTACGTCAAATCACTTGGTAAATGCTTATACAAAACATGACAAATGTAGCATCCATCAGCGTGCCAGAGCCGAAACCGGATCACTTATTTACCTTGATGATCGGCCTGACCCGGTCCTAAACTTGACCCGAATACCCAGTGACCCGATTCGCTCTCGGTAAATGTGTCTTCACCCAATTTACCAGACTCTGTGGCCCGGTGACACGATGATCGAATCTTGGCCCAATTGACCCGATGGCCCAATCTTTACTCTATTTTTTACCTGTTTTTGTCACTGTAGCTTGAATCAACATTATCATTCGTTATTCCTCAAATTATTCCGGAATAACCTTTCCAAGTGTGTGTGTGTGTGTGTGTGTGTGTGTGTGTGTGTGTGTGTGGAGGGTGGGTGGGGGGTGTTAGTTGCACACCTCCGGGCGAATTTTTGGTCTTTCTGTATGGTATTACTATGACTGTGGACCTTTATGTAAAAACCTATTTTTGTCCTTAGTACCTAATTAAACATAAAGTTGTATGTATATGTTTTATGAGAAAATATTCCAAAATCCACAATTTTGATAATGCCTAAAAATACCTATTCCAACGTTACTGGTTATTTCTCCCTATTTTACACAAAACATAATTTTGTGCGTTTCCACCGATGTTATGTACGTAGCGAAATTCTAAAAACAACACAACAGTGTAGTGTCATAAAAAGTCTTCCCCTCCCCACGAAATTAATGTTTTTTTAGTAAAATTTATATAATGTTAGGCCACCAAGACACACCTCGGACTCTCTCTTCAGTTAGCACTGGACCTTCCCCCGAAAGTCAGGTAGGTATCGAGCAAAAATGTCTTTAAGAACTGTTGTATTTACACATATTTACATCTATCGTGTCAGGAATTTTGCATTTTTATTTATAACCTTTAGGCATCTCAGGTTCAGACCTGAATAGCCAAGAGGAGAGTATGTTGAAAGGTAGTCGGTCAAAGCCTAGTTACTATGTACCATCCCAGTATTTCTCTGGTGGGACTGAGGAGAAATTCTTGAAAAAGCGGTCAGGCCGGCCGGCCGCTGGAATCGTTCCCACGGCTTTCCGAATTCTAAACCAATGCTCGACCAACTGAGCCACGGCCGCTTGGTGTGTGTTATAAATTTCAAGTGTGTATGTAAGTTAGAAAGTCACACCTCAATACATCGTAAGAACATGCTGAATCTAACATTTTAATAGGAGACAGTCCAAGTGATAGTGGGTGTAACCAAAAGTATCAGAACACCGCTTCACACACAGATAGTGTACCTTTCTGATTAGCTTCCGAAACCTTAAAAAAGTGTAGGTACAACTTGTGGAGTAAAGTAGTAGACAATTCGAATTTAGACATTTATTTTTCTATAAATTTACTAACCACTTTATTGGAGTGCGTGCATTTCTGTGCACTGCAGTGTTATAATGATTTCCATATTTAAAAATTATATAAAACTGTTAAAAATATATAATTCTTATATTTTATTTTAAGAGTCTATTATTTTATTTTTAATGCCGAATTTGAGATTTTAAAATGCCTATTTTAGGTACGTAAAACGTAATTTATAGAACCTAAAAATCCGCGGTCTAATTATTACTAGACTATTGAAGAAGCTTTTCGGCGTCGTGGGTGTCGTACTCTGGTGGTGTAATACACCAGTTCGCGGTTCAAACCCAACCGTGTACAATAAGGAAAGAATTTATAACTTTGTTTTGTCCTCCGAATCACCGGGTCATCCCGGATCCTAAACACTGACACGGTCTAAAACTTGATCCGGTGACTTGTTTCAGCTCTGCGGCGTGCCGTAAGCGACAGCAGGCGACTACAAGGCGGTACATTAAATTAAGGCCAGGACCGCTATGTGACGTCTTCCTTTTCCCGCGAAAACCGAACGAACTTACGGATAAAGACATTTTTCTTTTAATTCCTTAAATATGAAGCATAGGGGGGAAATACTAGTGATGTATACAGTACAGTGGAAAATTTGTGACTCAGTATATCATGTGAAAAGGTGAAGAGAGACGAGATATTCCCATCTTTGTCTCTTCTTTTTATTTCTTTTTATTCCAACCATTTCTTTTAGCTAAATGTCTTATTAGATTAACAAGACAATTTGACATGACTGTAGATGCCATGATCCTGAAAATTTATGTCTTTTGTTAAGTTAAAAGGGTTATTATTCTCAAAACTTTTTGCCTGTTCTTTTGCCATTATCACATGTTTGCAGTGGAGAAACCGTTTCGTTTTTTTCCCTTTTATGCTTCTTTTTTAACAGACAGACAAACCTAACACGCGAATATTCATGCCCAATTACGAATGGTTATATTGTTAGTTAATTTCAATTACTACTGTATTCACGAACGTTCTGCCAAGATGCAGTTACAAAGAATAAACATTCCTCCAACACATTCTATTCTGTATTACATAATCATGATTTCTTATCCACATTTGTACCCTTTATATAAAAGTAACTAAAGGTGAAAAGTAACTTGAGCCAACTGTCCTAGAGGTTTTATTAAGGATTAGAAATTCTTGGTTTTATCACTGTTCGAACGCCTTCTGGGACTTGATGCCTCAGTCCCAAAGGTTTTACCACTGTTGGAACCCCTCCTGGGAGTTGATAGAATTGTTTGAGAGGGTTTACCCTTGTTGGAAAACCTCCTGAAAGTTGATGCAACTGTCCCAGAGGTGTTGCCCTTCTTGGAAACTTTGCTGCGGGTTGATTCGACTAGTCAAGAAGTATAACCATGGTTGGAAACCCTTCTAAGAATTAATGCAACTCTTTCATGGGTCTTACCCTTGTCGGAACGAACACCTCCTGGAACTTGATGCAACTATCCCAGAGGTCTTGTCATTCTTAGAACCTTTCTTCGAGGTTGATGCAACTATTCAAGAAATCTTGCGGACTCTTGCCATTGTTGAAATAATACAACTGCGTGAGAAGTCTTATCCTTTTCGGAACACCTCCTGGAAGTTCGTGCAACTGTCCCAGAGGACTTACCATTGTTAGAACACCTCCTGAAGGTCCTCATTTTTCCACCTTTGCAGCACATACATGTAGATATAATCTCTTCGTAGATATAGACCTCAGCAGTCTTAGCAATGGGGTCAAATCAGCGCCCTTTGGGTTTCATGTCTATTCTTTAAGCGTTCACCATATCTTCACACATTTGTATTGGTCGTTCCATTTTGCTCAGTTGTCAGGAAGAGTGCTATGAATTAGAGGCCATGTGGGTTCGTTCTCGGCTCATACTATGTGGTTTTTGTTGTGAACGAACACCAAGTGTTCGTTTTTTTCGGGGTTCTCCTGGTTTCCTCCCACTTTCTTCGTTCCACTAATTCTCCCATAACCACTCATTCAGTCTGATTCAAAGTTGCCTAAGGACCTTAAATTAAATTCAAAATTCGAAAATTCGTGGAAAGAATTTGTTAGAGAAGAATTCCTACCACGATCTCGGCTTTCGGGTAAGTTTCCTACCAATTTTCTGGAATTCCCGAAAGATCAAGAAGTTTTTAGTGTCGGGAATTCACGATTTCACGGGAATCCTCCAGGAGTGCGCTATTGCCCACGAGACAAAGCATTTCCCGGGCCTCCCAGTGAGACGGAAAAAGCAGATATTTTTCGACTCGAGACAATATTTATTTTCACAAGAGACGAGACAGTCACAATTATCGTCTCGTCTCGTCTCGTAGGCAACCCTGCACGTGACAAACACTCTCACACACAGCCTCATCCCCCACACAGTGATATGTTGATAAGTGAATTGAATGAACTATACGTATATGCAGATACAGACACCTCAAAATAAAAAAATAATAATAGGTTGTTTTTCTTATTTTTTTCTCCTTTTCCAAACAAGAAAAAAATATAATGTAACTATGGCAATAGTTCATGAGCAACAAATAAACTGAACGTGCACTAGCAGTAACATGCATGCCCAAAGTCATAATATAATTTCTGCACCACATACATGACTTGCCAAGCATTTATGGCAAAGAACATTACTTTATCAAGATCTTTCAACCTATTTTTCCTTGAATTATTTTTCAAGGTGAAGGATTCTCTCTTTCACTTTCTCTCTCTCTCATTCACTCTCTCCACCTCCTTCTCTCTCACACACACCAACACACCACCTATGTAATCAGCGTAATTACAAATTAGAGGGTTTTTTTTTTTTTGTGGATAATGCAAGTGAAAATTTTAGGCCTCTGTGATTTTTATTCTCCCTTTTTTTCAGTTTCTGAATGTCATACCCAACGAGCTCTACGTAACGATACTGGAGTAATCGGCTAATGTCGAAAAATGAATGCCAGAGCAAACATTTAACCTCGATTGTCAACTTCCAGTCTAAACCAATATGGACCAAATTTTCACTGTTTTCACGCTTGTTATCGCTGTGCGGTTCGTTCTTTAAATTATGTATTAATTGTTGAGTTATGCACGTGCCGGCTGTGCATATACTATTTTACATGCTGCAAATAATATTTAAGCTATTTTTTTAAAAAAAGAATTAATATACAAATGAAAACGGCCTATACAGCGTTACCATGCATACAACACTGAATTAGAACTGAAAATTCGATACACATTGCCTTAGAAGTGGACTTTCGAGATTAATTGTTCTCTTCGCTCCTTGGCTTTATATATATTCATTAAATTTTTAATTCCATCCATCAGTCCAGTATTGCTTTCAGATAGAAATCAATGGTTAAAACAGAATTTCCTCTGCGTTACTAAAACATATTTAGTAATGGACAGTTAGGTTCATTTGTTTTGAATTTTTATGGCTTTTAGGGATGTAAAGCTCACGCCGCGATAGGGGAAGGAAAGGATGTGGGAAGCTGTCGGCCAGGGCCTAAGTTGAAGGGTACCAACCCGGCATTTGCCTGGTGGGACTGAAGAAAAATACCTGGAAAAATCTGTCAGTATGGTCGGCCGCTGGGATTGAACTCACGACCTCCCGAATACTATGCCAACGCCCTAGCACTGAGCTACTTTTTTTAAAAGGGTGAATGAAACGCACCCTAACCGAATGCGCCACCCAACTGATATAACTCTTATTACAACTCTTTCAACTGATTTTTCCTAACTACGGAAAACAGTTAAAATCGCATCCATGTGCGAGGCGGAATTCGAACCCACGATTCTTGACTCGATGGACTAGCGCGCTAGACCGTTAGGCCACCTGGATCGGCTATGGCGGTTCGGTTCATGTTCAATACTATTTTAATGTTACGAAGAAAAAGCAAGCATCTAGTTTTCGGTATAATAATACACATCTGGTTGTTGGTTCTTGTCCTGTCTTGATGGTTTATTATAGAGAATGTTGCTTTGAAATTTTAAGATTCTCCGGATAATTAGAAAACAAAACAAAAAAACAGAAGTAACCTCACCTTGACGTCACATGTTCAAGAGTGAACAGGGCGTGTGCTACCAATACACCTTCGAAAGCATTTGCTTGTTGCTGTCCCGGCGGTGTTAGAGCGACGGATCACTGAACGAGACGCCGGGATTCGATTCCCGCCTAACTTTTCCCTTTTTCTGAGCGGAAGTTGTACAAGTGAGAATTCGTTTCAATAACGAAGAAGATATTTTGTATTGTATCATTAGGCAAGTCCGTGAGGAGGGTGAATCATTAGGGTTTTAATATTGCCTTCCATGGGATGAGGGTATAATGTCATAATGACGGGACGTTCAATTTGAAACCGCTCCGAACTGCTTGCGGTTTCAGAAGAGTCGTCATCTCATTTTCCGATTTTTCAAAATTATGAATTTGAATTTATTAAATGAAGTCCTTTAGGCAACTTTGGCTCAGGTCGGATGGATGATGATAGAATGAAGAAAGTGGGTGGAAATGGGAGAACCCCGACAAAACCCACGCACTCGGTTAGTGTTCGATTTGTATACTTACCACAGAGGGGATGTGGAAAGTATACTGCATTTGTCAGATACGTAAAATGCTGTACTTTACGTCCGTTGTATCCCAACTTTAGGGTTTATTTCGAGAAACAGAGCCAGGAAACATTTTTTACACAGAGGGGGATAATCCCAACCATCCCCGGCTACAAATCGAACATTGCACTCGGTGTTTGTCCACCACAAAGCCCGCATGGCATGAGCAGCGTTTAACCGAAGAGCCCCAAGCTTTAGAGGTGAGCGCTCCCGTGGAGCCACCACGGGCCCTTCATCATTATGAATAGACGAAAGATAATATTACAATTTTGTAAAGCATGAATGACATATTGCTTATGAAACTCTACGATATAATGTGTTTTAACAATCCATGAGTTAAATTAGCTAAAAAATGAATTCTTTAAAACATATAATTACTTTCTATCAGAGATTAAAAAAATCGATACTGATAAAACTCTTGAAATGGTTACGAACTTTCTTCTATGAAAGTTTGTACTCTAGGTTTGAATTTGTAAGAGCAACACTGGAATTTCTTGCAACGAAAAAAGAAATACACTAGAGACATACAGAAGAAGTGCTGCCATCTTACGTTGCGTTTACACTAACCTTATGTATTACGAAACACGAACTTATAAAGATGTGTTTTGATATTTAGATATAAAATTCTCTCTCTACTTCCCAACACTATCGAGAATATCACATGTTTCTTATCATGACCACACATCATACAATAACAAGCATTCACATCCGTCAAGAGGAAATTCAGCGACGGAGAATGGAAAACACACAGAAAGACAAGAAGAAGAAGAAAAAGGAAAAGTGACGAAAAAGAAAAAAA
>JAGDQP010066816.1:0-11232 GCA_022664845.1 Lepisma saccharinum | reverse complement strand
TCGCACGCTTCTACTAAGACATCGGTGTTACTTTGTAGTGCCTCTGTATCTTCCCCTATTAAATCAACATCATCCGTGTACACGAACAGGTGATTCAAGCCATTCAACGTTAGTTCCTTTTTGTCCCCTTTTATTATTTTTAAAATCGCTTATTCTAATCCAAAGTTAAACAGTAGTGGTGACAAGGCATCACCTTGTTTCAATGCGTTGCGAATCTTGAAACTATCTGACATATTATGACCTATCCGTACTCTGCTTATGGGGTCGCTGAGACACATCCTCACTAGTTGAACAAGTGTCTTGTTATCAAACATAACACTGAAAAAATATTATAATAATGGGCGAATATACTTAAATACGTATGGATCATCCTTAAATACTGTTATTACCTGACTAAACATACTACATAATGAAACAACATGCCTCATACGTATAGTGCAAATTGTGATGTAACATACGTCAGTCCAACTGTATAGCACGAACTGCATTACGTACGAATCATAATGATCGTCACTGTTTTGCATACGTATAATCAGTATGTAACATGTATACGTATAATCGGTTGTATCGTACGTACAGCAACAACGTATGTTTAGTATGGATGTATTATAAGAGAGCCAAAGTGCCCCTAATAATCAAGGACTTGATAGTAAAGTTCACTCTCAAGAGTGTTCTACTCCTAAAATACTTGCACGCATCAAAAGAAAAGATAGGTAAGATTTAAAACAATGTATAATCAGGTACTTGAAAGTATATGACGTGTTCAGTTTTGTCCTGATAGCATTCGAATCAGTTACAAAAAAATACCTATCACAACATAATTCGTAATAACTAGCCTCTCGTCGTACAGTAACATGTTATGTCCTCTGTTTAGCAACTTTGAACCTTACTTTACATAAGAACGCTAAAACTTAGATCTCATATAAAATAGCAGTAAATATCAGTTAATAACTGAAATAATACACAAACATTTATACAAATGTTATTCATATTACTTACTCCCTGGATGCCGCATCCTTCTATATGTATGTGTCAAACTTCCATACATTATAATGACATTTCTGTAATATATTGCAGCTGCATGGTTTATCATCATCCCCCATTTCCTGTTTGCGTATATTTCTGTTCTATACGTTCGTACTTATAGTATTTTTTTTCTCAGTGTATACAATAAAGACCAATAAATTACAAATAATCTAAATTCTTTACTGTTATTTTCACATTTATTTTTTAAGTAAATTTCTCAGTCGAGAGCTTGCATGAATTGACAATTTTTGATGTGCTGCAGCAAGTTCACTCACTTGAATACGTATTCTAACATCGTATCAATGTGCATGGGTTAGAATTTAAAAATATAAAATGTCCGCGTAGTAAGAAAGAGAAATGCTTAACTGTATGCCATACCGGCTTATTTTCGAATGCTCTTTAAGCCCTGCGTAGAATAGAAGTTTAAATAAGTATTGCGGTACACCAAAATAGTGTGGTGCATATTTAGAAGGTTATCCTCCCTATGAGTTAAAATCTGGCAGAAGTGTTCAGTAGTGAAATTTATCGTGGCGTTATTAGATAATTGCGTTAGCAATACGTTTAGGTCATTAAATAATTTGTATTCCATTACTCTATAAAGGCTGAAATATTAGTGTACATACCTAATTCCTAACGACAACAGTCTGGTAGGGAGGAGAAAAGTATCCATTTGTTACTTCAATTAAAATCTTCCCGCGTATATCACGAAAATATATCTTTACAACGTTCCTTGTTACAGTATAATATGATTAAGCTGGAGAGTGTGATGAAGGTTCTCCGCGTTAACCAAACCGAAACATTCTTTAACAAGAAAAGATTTTTTACATCAAATAACATTAGCATAGAACTAATAAAACGCATGTTGATTAATTAGCTATTTTTTGGGGGTCATTTTATTAGCTGTTGACTTAGGCCCGTCTTGATACACGAGTGCAGTCTTTTTTAAGTCGAGATTTGAACCCGAAACCTGAGGATTTTTCAGAACTTTTCCTCAGTTACACCAATAAATGCCGGGATGGTACATTCAAATTAGACCATGGCGGACTCATTCCCTATCTGGCCCTGGGTCTTTAGATGCCTAAAGGCCATAAAATAAATGAAAAGTTGACTCCGAAACCTGGACGCTAGCGTGATGAACACTACTTATGATCATATGCTATATGGAAGCGAGATCTGAGCTCTTGAGCTGAGGTGTGACTAGTGGAAAACTGTCTGAAGCATTTGAGATATAGTGTTATTGATGAATGTTAAACAGCTTGTGGGTGGATAAAGTAACGCGTGTGGGAACATTGACAAGGATTTCGGAGAAGCCGTGCTTGTGTAGCACACTAACCCGTGAACAGAACAGGATAGGGCGTGTCCTGGGGTATGATAGTCTCCTGCAAAGCAATAATTGAAGTTTTAAAGGCTGCCGAAACTATGTAGAATTGAAGCTAGGCGCCAAATGAATTTCATGGAGAGCTGCTGTAAACCACTCTTTTGGTTGGATGCTGTAGGAGAGGAGGACTAGGATCTTCAGAACATACTTAATTTATTATCATTATTCGACTCTGTATTCCTCAGTCGGATGTAGAATGTCCCTCTGGCGTGTCATTGCGTTATGTCAGCGTTCTTGTGTGATGTTTTTGGTGGATAACGATTTCAAGTTGCTTAAAACTATTACATTAGCAGTGTCGTATTCAAGGACTTACAATCCGATTGAAATACGGCTGAATTGGGTGTAAGGTATCAACTCTGATTTAGTTCGCAAGTGTTCCGTGTGCCGTAAGTTAGGTAACAAAGTAGTGAATACTCTGATACATACTAATGAAAGGTGTGTTTCCTAACTGATTATTTCCGTAGCTGCTGTGATGAGGATGATTGAATTCTTTTCCTGGTATAAATCTTACCAATGGAAGGGCCCTGGGCAGGGTGAGACGGTGCTAGTTTGATAGATCCCTTGTCGGATTCCAGTATGTCTGGGACCCCCCATGCTTTTCAAGGCATTGAGTGTAATCCCAATTATTACGCAACTAGGTCCCCATTAGTATCTTATCTTGAAATGAGCTTACGGTGGTGATACATAGTAGTTGCTTCGTGATAGAATAGTCTCCACTAACAACCACTGCTCGGACATGCCCTTGCACTCCCATTTCGCTACTGATAGAAATGCTACATATTTTATTATTCCTCTGAAATCAACCCCATCTTGTCCAAAAATCTTGCAAGACTCGAAATCAGAGTTAAATTCAGTATTATATTACAGTGCAATTCGATTGCATTTCTTTAACGTGAGATAACTGTAGGACGTGGCAGAAATTGGCGCTGTGTACAGTCTACGATGGTGTATGTAAGTCTTAATATTTCTAAACAAACACGATTTTACCGTGTATCGAGATAAGTTTTCAGTTCGTGTCGTTCTCCACGATGGTGCATCTTGTAAAATACTTCGTTTCTCAGATCAGCATGCAGATACAGAAAACAAGCTATTTCACATATTTCGAAAGCGGATTTTAAATCGGAGCTGTTTATTATGCTTGTGGCAGGTCTTGCTTTTAGCAAGTACATTGGACGTGCTATAAACGTTCGTGCTTGATACTGCTGCTCTTAATGCCCTGGATCCTTTTCCTAGCTACTACATATTTAACAAAAATGCAGATACAGCTAGATAGCTGTTTGAAACCAGATTATACACTCATATTTGTAGAAAATTGTCAATGGATAAGGTGACCACCCACCGGGAAAACATGGAAAAGTCAGGGAATTTTGAGAAAAAACGGGAATTTCTGCTTCGATCAATATATAAGTTTTACTATCTTCCTAGCTGTTTAGCGCATCTATTTCTATACAAGATCCTCTTGGACTCAAGACTTAATGATGCACTTCATGTCAAGTTTCGTTTATCTATACTTCATTTGCGCTAACTCTGCACCAGCATTTAGTACAAGGCTAATTATTTCTAGAGGTTTTATGTGCAGTACGGCTCAGTTCTCATACTATACTAACATACGAGCTACAAATAGATCTGAAAATTTCAGAACACATGCAAATGCTAAAGGCAAGGAAGAACACTAGCCTTGCACTAATTCATGGTGCAAAGTTAGCGCGAATGAAGTATAGTTCAACCGTAATTTTTAGCGATTCCAGAAGGGTACCGTTTCTGTTTTGTTCTGCCTTGTAACAATAGGCATGTAGGCGATACTGCTCAGGCAGTATGACTCCTGTAGGAGCGTTTCTCTCTCTCTCTATATATATATATATATATATATATATTTTTTAAATTCACTTGAAAGGAATGTGATAGGAAGCATACTAAAAGTCAGTGCAGGAGGAGGAAGGGTTTATTCATTACAGAAACTTTAGTCCCACAGTATGAAAGTATGCATGTGGAAGCTTACAAGCCGTCGTGCATATGGGTATAAAAATAATATTACAGCAAACCTCATATTTATATCCAACTGGATTACCCGAGTATTTATTTATCCCAATCTTCTATTTGACAGGGAAAGAACTGAATTCTATCTGTCGTTTTGGACATTTTATCACCCCTCCCCGCATGGCGGTGGGGGTTATACTTGGATTTAAACGGCATCGAGAGTGACACTATTCATCTCAGCGACCCCGAAAACTATGGCTTCGACACTAATAGTAGTCGTTTTCTATTATTTTTTTCACCCCTAGGTGTGTGTTACCCCCACAGTATTTTTTGTCCAGTATGTAAGTGATATGTGTACCAAGTTTGGTTGAAATTGCTCCAAGCGTTCGACGCTGAAACATGCATATACACGTACATTCATATATATAACGTATTAAAAAAATATATACCTTCAGTAGAGTAGTTCGAGAATTGCTGGAACACTAAAACAGAAATAATTAAGTTAAAATTACTTGAAAAGATTTTAACTGAAACTCGGATGAAGTTTTAAATGTAAACCCAAAGCGTAGTTTCACGTTGAGAAAGTAACACACACACACACATTTATACATGTTACAATAACACATTTCCGATAAAAATTTCGAAGTTCTTGTGGCACCTGAAGAACTTGTTTCAGAAAAAAAAAAAAAATCTTTGTAGGCTTATTCAGGAAGACTACATTCAATCTATTTTCGCTATTAAAAACCAGCCTCACAACTTTGACTTTTTTTCGCTCCACCCTATTGTGCATGGTTAATATTACAGAAGGAAAAAAATGAAAAAGAACGGATTACATCTTAAATGAATCTTTACAACAGGAACAAATACGATGTTGTTCTTAAAGCAGTTAAATCGAAAATAACTTCTGGAATAAAAACGAAAATGCAAGTGTGTCTAAACCGTGTCAAGTCGACTTTTGGCAGGGTCTCTCCTTTAAAAGCCTTGTTCATATTTTTTTTTTTCTCTGTAACTGGTTGGTTACCTCTGAACAGTTCTAGGGCTTACTCCAGGAGAAAGAAACTAATGGCTGAATCCACACTTTCGTTTGTAAGTCAACCAAAAGTGTTGACTTCTCCTCACCCTAAAGTCGTCGTCCGAGCTTACTTGTAAACCCAGATCTCGCTGTTTTGTCTATGAGCAACAAAAGGCTCTTAGACTGTACCGATCAGGTGTAAGCTGTTCTGAAATCTGCGTCAAGTTCTAATAATTTACACGAAAGAACGTGTTCGCGGATAATAATAACTCGTTAAATTTGAGGTTTGAATAACTCCGATTTAGCAGTGTAGATTAAAAAGTCAAACGGTTCAAAAATCAAATTCTAGGAATTTTTTACAGGAACATTTTTCTAATACAGAAAAATTCCCTCATTTTGATACTTACATAACTTCCCTGATTTCAAACTGTGTTGGATAGAGAATAAAGGAAGAAAAAAAAAATTAATATGGTTCAATAAATATTAAGTTTTTGAAACTGATAGCGTTAATAATCATGATAACTATATTAAATATGCTAAGGTTCGTTAATAGAACAATTAACGATATTTAAAGCATAGCAGCTTTTATAATGATAAATGTGAAAAAAGTAAACAAAATAAATATTGGTGGAGGCAGAGTATAAAACGTATTCCGCCTTCTACAATACATTAACAACAGTAAAACTATTTAACATAATATTGATACCAAAAGAAAAAAAAAAAAGTTTTATTTGAAAATCTCTACGTTAATTAAACAGTAACGCGTTTGAATGCAGTTAACGTTTGTTGACAACGCATATTTTTCACAGAGAAATCAATCTATTAGTTGTCCTTCAAATGTAGCGTTGGTTTATGTTTTGTTCGAATGTAAAACGATGCTTTCAGTCGATATCAGTGAGATCATCAATCGATAGGGATTGTATAACGACGTACTAGATTTGAGTCCGTGAAAGTCAAGCAAGTTAAATATTTTCGTAGTCTCCCATGCGCTAAAATGAAATCGTTTTCGTTGAAATTAGTTACTTCGAATTAAAAGAAAAATTAGTAGTAGTAATTGCAGTGTTCACTGTGTTGTGTGCTTTTGATGTGTGTTCTAGTAAGGACCGTTTCTTTGGCAACTTAACTGTTCCTGCGCATATTCTGATCATTATTTTTGTGTTCCGCCTGTAAAATTACTTGTACATTTGTTCGCTTTTATACCAGCTGCCTTTCCCTGTAAAATAATTGAGTGTATCACTCGGTTTCTGTGCGTGTAAAGTTCTCTATCCAATAGAACGTAAAATCAGTACTCCTGCTGTGTAACTCTATTTTAAAGTTACTTAAGTGTACCATCACTGAAAAAAAGAAAAATGTCATTACTGTCTCCGTTGAGTGTGCTAATCGTAAAAGTGGAATCTTGCATCAGGGAAGGCGCGTGAGAATATAATAATTGCATGGTTTGCATTAGCATGTGTTGTTGTTCTTCCTTTTTGTATGTGGGTATGCCTGTGTGTATATACTTATGTGTATGTTGGTAGGATATGTTCTTTCATATGGTGTAACAAGGAGAACCCGGTACCTCTTTTAACTTCTTACGGTGATTTTGTTTAACAATATTTCATATATTTTAATGGTAAAATAAGTTAGATTTCTTACGTATACAGACTGCTACATAAGCGCAGATCACACACACAAATCGAAAATAACAAAGTAGCTGTCTTTCAGGCGATAAGGCGTGTTCACTGAGAGTAAAAAGTGGAATGACTGGGTTATCATGCTTAAAACATATCCTTCTTCATTTGATTAAAATGACCTTATTGAGCTTCTAAATATGGGAAGGTAGTTTTTCTTGGAGTAGATTCCGAACCAAGCCCGCAAAGTGACCATGCGCTAACCTTCAGTCAACCAGAGTCCATCTACGTTTTGTACCTCATTGTCAAACGTGAACAGTCTACCTATGATCATGAAGATAAATCCTGAAATATAAGTGTTTTTTACGTGTGTACTTGTGTCCGCTGTTCTTTTGTTAGTTATTCACGTAAGAGCCTACCCATTTGTCTATATTTTATTTTGCCCTTGGAGCTGTCTCCTATCTGTACATTGTATTTATGTCACGTCAGCTGGAAACGTAATACATTTTTTTTCCAGATCAGAAAGTACCAAGTAGCACTGCATAAATGCAATACAATTGTAAATCACATCGATTTATACTGTACACAAACGCACGTTCTCTGGAAAACTGGAATTTGGTCTGTCTTTGTGAATTCCTTCTTATTTCTGTAATTTGTGTAGAAGATAGTAAAATCTTTCCCTTCTGTAACATTATTTTTTCTTTGTACTTCTGTGTATATTGTAGTAGTAGTAATAGTTAAAATTGATGTAGGAAAACTTTTAACGGGAAACTGAATATCCTTCGCCGTTACGTAAAACTTATTTTTGACGCTAGTAAATCTGTTGGTATTGCCGTCACTGAGATCCGTTTGCGTTGCGACGTGTTCGTTCGTTCAACAAAAAGTATAGCAGCTGATGAGTTTGAAGTGAGAGTTGTGTAAGAGCAGTTTAACCCGCGGATGGATGCATAGTATAATTAGGCCATAACTTGAAGTCCCCAGAAGTGTTATTTACTCTCTATAAAGTATTAAAGTGGCTACGTTGAAGTAAGACTGGTTTCTGTGTCTTGCGAATAGTTTCCATTTAGTGTTGTAATATAAAATAATAGAAAACTTTACATTTTGGTCTTATTTTTGTTCAATTTCTTTTTTTCCGTACAAACACAAGAATATTCTTTATATCTATTTTCTTTGAATGTATATCATGTTTATATTTAAAGAACCCATTTAGTGTCCTTGTAGAAAAGTTTTTATGTACATTAAACATTATTAGTAGGTTTTATTGTAGTATGGAGAAGATCCAAGTGGTGGTAGTATTGGTAAAAGAGACCTTCAGTAGGCTCTCTCTGTAGTTGTTAGATTTTGACTTTGTCCACTTTTCTTGTATTATGCTGTCTTCTTTGTGTATCACTCCTGGTTTGATTTTCTTTTTTTTTAAGAAGTTAATCTACTTTATAAAACAATATTCGGATAATATTCTCTACTGCACTTCGGCATGTAGTAATATTTTGACTCAAGTATCACTCAATTTTAGGTACTTCTTGCTTATAAAAGAGTATTTTTATGTTTTATAAGCGTTGTGAGTACCCTGTAGCCAGATGATTCATTGCTTCTATTTTTCCTGGCTTTTGCTTCAACAGTAATGCTATGCAGTAGGTTTGGTTACGTCGAAAATGAAACCAGGAATGAAAACTGTAATTATTTTTGTTCTGTACAAATAGCTAAAATATTTCTTCGTCTTTTGTGTTGTTGACCTATCCAGGTACCAGTGATAGCCCGAAACTTTGGGGTAACCTTGGGTCAGATTTGGGATCAGGTTCACAGGTCACCTTGCCCTCTCCACAACAGGGACTCTCCTCCTCTTCCTCCAGGGTAAGGCACTGGCAGTGTTTTGTGTTCGTTATTTTTTTTCTTCTATTTTAAGAATTGTAAAGTTAATGCATTTGTCAGATAGTATATTTCACTAAAAACGGGTATTAGACGAGTAGGCTTGTAGTGGCGTAATGGGGTAGTGATTAATTGTATGTTTATTTAAAAGGTTAGTCTTTTGTCAACATAGATTCATCAAAATGTATGATTTCCTATTATGTTAGAATATGTTCCGTTATTTTGTTCGAATTTAGGGTAGTAAAGATTTCTCTGAACGTAGATAATCTTCGGGTTTCATTTTGTAAGGTTGCTTTTTGGTGGAGTTGAGCAATAAATTCATCGCTGATCATTCTGAAGAAAGAAAGAAAAAAAGGTATGAACATTAAAGATTTATGTGTAAGAAATGGAAGTAGTTGCAGTTCCATGCTAATGAAAATTATTCCTTTTCATTAAAAGTTTTGGATGTATATATTGAGGTCTTATTGGTGGTAGTGAAGATTTAACTGAAACTTTGACAGGAAATATAAGATCCCAATTTGCTAATTGACTTCTTTTGAAACACAAGCTACTTTGTAACATGATTACATAGTAAGATCCACCTCAACTGTAGGTATCCTCAGCTAGTAGGAAATTTGGAAAACTGTATCAGAGTAAACCTTTACAATTTTTTGGCACATGATCTGTGTATAATGATGATAAGGACATTTTAAATAATCTCCCGAAAGGAGTTAAAACCTAGAGAAGTTCAGTATGCAGAGTTTTGATCCTTGCGTAATATTAGTACATATAAATCTTGAAAATAAATGTAATGCCTTCGTGGTCACCTATATAGGGGTGCTTTAGGTCTAAAATGAATTCCGAAGTTTGTATAAGATGTTGGGATGAAAAAAAATATTCTTCCAGTTAACCAGTACTACACATTATTGTGTTTAATGTAATTGTGACCTAATCTACAAGTAAGTGTTGTGTGGACTAACCACATGGTTACATGGCTTTGAGGCAAACCTTTCAAATGCACACTTGCCCAAACCACCTTTCGCATTTGCTCAAGAGATGGAAGCACTTGCAACTAATACAGGAAACTTTAAACCTTGTTTCCTCCAAACAGCATGTTAGGAGTTCGACCATGATTTGCATTAAACACTTGGTTTATATGTTTTTAATTTGTATCGTTAACGGTATTATTTCCTTTTAATATGACATAGTTTCAAAATGCATCTAATTTGTAGTGTAGACTTTCAATAAAAATATGGAAATAAAGTTCGCTTCGCCTTCTCAAGGTGATAGCCCGAACACCTTGTAGATGTTGAATACTTGCATTCAGTTGATGCAGTTTGTTCCAAGTGTGCGAAAGTTCCTTTCATTTGCCAACACTTCAGAGTTGTGTTTCGAGCATAAACTATGTTATAAAGTTTCAATGGCATCACGTGTTAAACAAGCTTTTATGAAATGAAATCGAAAAAAACTCTTGAAAAGAATTGAAATTTTACATTGCTCCAATCCATTTAAACTTGCCCCGTGCTAAGGTAAAACTTTACAGAGAACCAGGTGTGAACGGTCGAAAATCCGGGAACACGAAGTTCCAATTATAGAAAACGCAATATTGGCTGTGTGTGTATATGGATCATACTGTGGTTATGCTTCTGCAGTTTTTTAGACATAACTTTGGGAACTTAATTCCTAATGACCGGGAGAGGTTTATGAGTATATTTCATGTCCGGACGAGGTCCATTATTTTAACCTGAGACCGAATGTAAAAATTGATACTTAAATCGTTGTCTTTGGAAATGTGTTGTTCACGTTGAGGCGAGGGGAAAATGTTTCAGGACAAAGTTGTCCGGAGCCACTGTTGGGCCCCATTAATCTTAATAAAGTATCCAGTCCCAATGTAGAACTTTTGCGTCATTCTTTTTCGAACTGTAGTCTATACTTTGAGACAAGAGAAAATGTTTACGGGTAAAAGTGGTCCGGAGCGGCATTGCATCCCAGGGTTCATATGCCCATTGAAAAAAACTGATGTTTTTTCTCCTTAACTGTTCTGGGATCCTAATAGCGAAATGTCCAGATCTATTTCTGAATATATTTGGAAAGCCAAGTCCAGTCACGCAAAGAGACTCGAAATTATATACACACTTGCCCCCTTACAGCGCATCGCCAGGCACTAAAGTACGAGTTTTATTAATAATTTTAACAAGGAAAGTATCACTTTTGGGGAGATTAATCCTAAGCGAAGGACTTCAATGTAAAATATGCATATTTACAATTAATATTAAGGAACACATTAATATTAATATAGTATACGTGCTGCATTACTGCTTTACCAACTGATCAATGAAGCTGGGAATCTTCACGACCGGTCGGCAACGTGTGCTCGCGCTAAC
>JAGDQP010066814.1:0-11232 GCA_022664845.1 Lepisma saccharinum | reverse complement strand
TTGATTCGTTTTTTTTTCAAACCATACCAAACTAAGTCGTTTGCTCAAACTTTATAAAACCTTTTTTTTTTTTTAAATATTTGGGACGTTAAAACGTACGAAAGTAGCCATAAACTAGATAAAATGTATTCTACTACTTTTTAAAAAAATATTTAATGTGACTTTTTGTAGAGATAATGAAATGAGCAACAGTATTTGAAATTAAAGTCGGAACCGTAAAATTTCCTCTGGGTGATAAATGTTTCCGCAGTCGTAGCAACGGATCAGCTGGGCGTTTGCCCCTTCCTGCCCGCCCTGCTAGCGCACAAAAAATTTCAAACTCAATAAGTAACTAACTAGCAGGAAAGTAAAGTTGTGCAACAGTTCTATCAAAATTCACACCCGAAACGTAAAGTTTTCGCGTGAAGGATGTAAGACAATGCACACATGCTTCACCCCCTCTCGAGAATTCCTTTGACAATATAACCGGTCTCTAAAATACACTTTATGTTCCAATGTTATGCACTCAACAGTTTTCGAATTACTGACAACTGATGATTTTATTGATGTAATATTGGTTCCATAAAAATTAGCTATCGCAATTGCCAAACGGTAGGAAATATATACAAGGGAACCCTGCAAAAGTTGTTAATCTTTTAGTGAAGATTCCATTCAAATTCTGCTTTACATTTTTTTAAATTTATTTCGTGTTAAGACATTTCCACGATGCTACTGATTTCCCCAGTATCATAAGAAAATGTTTTATATGCATTTATGAAACTTTTTTTCGTTATAAATTAAAGACTTTTCGATCATTACTGAATGAATAGCCCTGTATACACATAATCGACAAATACAGCTTCCTGTGGAATATATCTCCTGTAGCAAATGTAACATTACACTCGTGTCTTTTCATATATAAACTTGTGGAAATGTCACCCAGTTTATACAAGTCATATGAAAGCATTTCCGGGTCCATATGCATAATTCTGTTGTAAGACGAAACTCATTCATCAACCGACATTTGTGGCAAGTATTTTCGTTACACCCTGTAGATTCTAGGTCGGAAAGGAATGATGAATAAGTCTTATATATATCTGAGTAAAGACTGCTTGCTTTTCTAACAGCCTTTGTTATTCCTTCTAACGCCCACAAAGAGAAACTCAGACGTCTTTTCTAATAAAACACAGGAAAGAGGAGGAGGACGTCGTAGAACAACAGTTTGTGAGAAACGTTCGCACCTCTTCTTGCATAGGGTGTGATTCTTGGCGACCCAGTGCAATTTTCTCAAAGACAAACTTTAAAGGTTAAGAAACCCGTGTAATATTGGAACAATAGCTTTTCCCATGTGAAGAAAATACCGTAATATTCTCACTTCAAGAAGCAATGTTAAAAAAAAGCACAGAGCACGGAATAATGAATACAAATATATACTGGCTCATTGTGAAGGGGATAAAGGCATTTTTTTTTTCATATTTTCTACTTTTTTTTTTTTAATGAATACAGTATTATTAATTATTTGAAAATTACAAGTTATATTTTACCACGTGAGAATGAGTTACATTCAATTGGTGTTTTAAATCCTTTTCTGCCAGTCAATAATATTTATTTATAACATATACTTTCATTTTTCAAAGCAGAAGGTATGTTAATATTTCCTGTTTCGTTAATCACATAAAGGTTATCGACGTAAAAATTATAATAAGTATTTTCTCACATAATGAAGAGAATATCAATAGAGAAAAGGAACTCACTAAGTAGAAGATTCTCCATTGTGGATCGATGACCAAACATAACGAAAAACGCGCACTCTACGAAAGAGTGAAGAAAATTGGAAGCTTTCGAAATGGAGAAGATTGGAAGAAATCAAGTGGACGCAGAGGAAGGGATGAAGAAAGTAGGTGAGATAAGAACAATATTGGAGACAATAAAGAAGAGGGAAATAAATTTGTTCGGACATTGCCTGCGCAGTAATTGAATACTTTGGAATGCATCTGAACTAAGGAATGGTTTGCGGAGGAAATGGAAGAAGATGAATCCAACTCCTTTACAGTTTTATGAGACCAAAAGGAAAGTGCAGTACTGAGATGAATGAAAGAAATTAAAGTGGCTCTTGCCTTGTTTAGATGACTAAGATGGTTACGATGGTAAAATCCTGGTTTAGACTACGGAACTTACATTGATTATCGTGGTTGTACTGCCATTATCAGTAAAGAAACAGGTTACAGGCCTAGAGTAAGAAACCTCCTTTCTACATACTCTTAGGTTACACGAAAGACGTTTAAATTATAAAATACTGAACACAAATGAATTGATTGTAGCGTAACATTTTGTAGATTAGTTCTGCCATCATTCTTTTATACTTTAAAAGTGATATACACCACTAGGATGCTATATATTTCTATAAAGAAAGAAATAAACTCACCAAGTGAGCTGCGCTTAACGGCCATCTTGCTTTTAGATAACTAAGGTAAAAAGATAAAATTTGACGCTGGTTAAATTTGAAACCCGCGTTAACGTTAACTACCGTTTTCATTACTAAAATGATCTTGGTCAACGTTAACCATGGTAAGATGTTAGTTATGTAAACAAGGTATTAAAGGATCTGCTGCTTTTGACAGGGTACTAACGTTGATCTACCGTATAATAAGGTGAGTTGTGATGATAGTAACACTAAATTAGATAAATTAGTGTAACAGTGCACCGTCATCAGTGTAAAGGCAAAGATAAGCTTTCTGCATAACTAGATTAAAGGACCAAACTTTAATTCCTAACTGTGATGTCAGTGTGTCTCCGTTTCCATACTAACCGCCAAAATTATTATATAAACATGTACGTTTATCTCCAGTATCGAGCGGTGAACTAGCTGAGTCTCGACTTCACATCTCTTTGTTCCCATGGACGACTGATAGAGCTTCGCCTAAACGTCTTGGGTTTATTGATTGCAGATGCAGACAGTTCTAAATACTGAAATTCTTGAAGGAAGACTCCAAAATTAAAAACTTGAGTAACATAGCTTTCTCACAGTGTAAAAGCAACGAAAACCAAAGAGTATTATATTCAACCTTAACGAACGTCCAAATTTAACGCGGACATTTTTTTATATAAAATTTACCTTAAATCTCAGTAACAGCTGAAGAAACCATTGAAACTTCTTCAAAATGGTAACGGGCTTCTAGTTTATTTACTGATAAAACTGTATTTCTAAAAAGTTTTTGTTTGAAAAATATAAGTACCTGAAATGAGTACCAAATTTGTCGCGACGAATGTTTGATCATCTTTGCAGTACAATAGAGAAGAAACAAATTGTTTAAAGAAATAAATGTCTACCAAAATTAGCAGCAAAATTGTGCTGGGAAGTTTAATTATATGCTTTTACCAATCGCAACCACGTAATAGAAAGATGGTAAACATGCTCTGTGTAACTTGCTAATGTTTTGGAGATATGTTGGATAAAGATGCACTCCAACTATTGCACGCATAAACCCAAACTTTTGTCTATTTAATTTGAAACATTAATAAAGATACTCATCAAATTTGAACAAACTCGGAAAAGGTCAAGAGTGGGGAGAGCCTTAGGTCACTTGGAATAAGTACAATCAGTGGCGACGTGGTGGTTCCGCGGTGACTCACTAGCCAAAATACCTTACTTCTTGCACACTCGCTGCAGCCTGTATATGACAGTGGTTTTTGAGATTGTGGCTTAACAGCCATAGCAGCCAAGCGCACAAGTGAGAATACTGAGACGGCATAGTTATAGCGTCACAGCCCATCATCGAGGTGCTCCATTGATTTACCTTATGGACTGATTAATCATTTGCGTCAGCGACCAGTGGGGCCCCTCGGATGCGAGACCCAGAGCGTGAGCACTTCTGTCACTTCCTAAAGCCGCCATTGAGTACAATAAACAAGTAATACACTTCCGTCACACTGTATGAGCTGTCATTTGTTTAAAGTTCTGAGATCAGTCCATTTGTAGAGTAACCATTCTTTTCTCAAGAAAAAAAAATCTTATACCTATGTTCTAGTTTCTGCCCATTGCCCATATCCTATTTTTTTTTTATACATGACGAAACAGCTCAAACGACTAGGGCCAGTTAAATGGAATGCCCGTTCAAAGGCTTATTTGACATTTTCTAGGCCAAAGTCCGTTACTTTTTCTCAATTGTCCCTCACGATGCTGGGTCAAAACAAACTGAGAGTCATAACCGGGAATCGAACTTGGATTCGCTCGTACTGAAAGCCGGAGCGCTTGGTCAAAAGGGAGCTCCCATTGTTTTACACCCCGTTACAAATACAAATATTCTGCATAACAACAATATGCCTTACACATCCTGGGATTACTTGTGTAAACAAAAATACGGATAAAAATTATAATATAAATGACTAGGATGAAATAATAAATTTTATTTCACATTACTATTATAATTGCTATCACAAAGTGCTCTGCTTGCAGAGAGAAAAATAAATGCCTTTATAACTGCGTAATGAATACGAAGAATGTCTTAGAGCAACTGTAACCAATGCAATGACAGGAAACATTCACATATTATATAAAATATATTAAGGTTATATGAAAGACATGAACGGGGATACATAGCATACTCCACACGTGCTTGATAAAGACAATAGCAAAGAAAGAATGCAACACATTGAAGAAAAATATCTATTCTTATGCGAATACAATGAAAGAAAAAAAAACTTGCTGAAACAATTCAAGAAAACAATTATACTTTATAGTGTTTCTGTACAAGGGTACAATTCTTTTGTTACAATATGTTTACCAAGTTGAGTATATGCACAGAGATGATCAGATCACTACGGTACATATTTGAGACAGATCAAGCGCGCTTGACGTTCGCGAATCGAAGACAATTAATTCCCCGTCTGATAAAATTGCTCTTACTGTACACCTGGGACAAAATCTTTTCTGAAAAAAAAAAAAACTTACCCCTCCCCCTTTCACCCAGATGAGTTCAGAAATAAGTGAAATATTTCTTTACCCTTATTGTACAAAAAAGACCATTTATTTTATAAAGCCAAAGGTAGCTAACATTGAAGTAGTGTAACTGCATAATTTAATGTCACAATGAGAAAGGATTACAGATGATACATTAAATTCGCTAGCTGTGTATTAAGAATTGAAATACAATACAGTGAAACAAAATAACACTATAAAAAATATCCCTAGCAGCAAAAAGTCGTCGGGCCAACTCATGGTCAATGATGCGACGCGAAAATGCGCGGGCTGAAACATTCATCGCAACTGCGTTAAGTCGTTCGGTAGCAGACATAGTGTTAAATTACATAAGTGCAAAGGGTATTTAGCATATGAACAGAGTAGTATACAACGGTTGGCTGAGTTTTTTAATACACAACGTTAACCTGGAACAGACATTGCTACTTACGTCGCAAAAGCTGCAAAGTTATTCAGTAGCATTAACACAATTGGAATGTCCCGAGTTGTATAACATTCCGATAGAACTCTTAAACGGGCGAATATTAATTATAGTCGGTTCAGAATGGTTCACGAACGTAAAAGAATAACAAACTGTCTTCTCGAAAAACTATGTATAATTGAAGCCGGGATGGTACCTACAAAACTAGGTCCTGGCCGACTACTTTCCAACATACTCTCCCACACTCTATCCTGGCCTGAGCCTGAAATGCTTAAAGGGAATAAATATACTAAAATCAATTGAAATTCATTTTTACATGTACACAATCCAGAGGACTTTTTCACTCGATCAAGTTTAACTCATCGCTTGTTCACACTGTTAATCTCATTTCAACTCTTGAAAAAAATTAAAATGCAATCAAATTTGTTTTTATATTTAACAAGCCAGAAGCAATGAATTATGATTATGAGTAGAGACTGTAGAATTTCGCGACTCGCAGATTCGCCAAAATTTTAAACATTCAGGAAATTGTATGATGTAGATAGATGGTTGTTAATATTTTGTGAAAATGTTCTTTTTTAACTCAGGAAAGGAAATTTGGACATTTCGCTACCGTCCACGAATCTGAGCACTACTCACGAAATTACACCTTGTGCACCATTTTTTATTTATTCAGTAGCGAAAATAATGCCTAAACAATCCGAAAAAAAAAAATACAATTAGTCTTCAAAAACTCTCATCGGATTTGCGGAGCGCAGAGCATGTTAGAATGTAGTACACTTTATCCTCCGTCGATAGCAGGAAATTTGCGAACATGGTGAAACATTCGAACTACATTATCACAAGGCCATTCACTGTGTGCGTTTGGCGGTATTCGCTGTGAAAGGCTTTACGAAGCCAAGTCGAACACGTGAAATATCATCCCACCAAAAATCAGACAGAGCAAAACAAACTTTCAAATGCAGACTCTGAGGGATCGCCAAATCTAACCATGACAAGTTTGAAGCTGCTTTCATCACATGTCCATGAAAATTCAGCTGAATGGTTAAGAAATAAATTCCTTTGTTTCTTACATGTGCTTATTAAAAATTTGATATTTGTTTTTGCAAATGTGACGGAAGTGAAAAACTTGAATAAATAAATCTATAATAAACAGGTATTAGCAGATGGTGATTTCAAGATAAATGTACTTTATCTATGTTTCTCGCAGGATGCATTAGAACAAGATTGATGTCTAAAGTTTTAAAACGTCCTTGAAAACGATTATTTGTTTGCAGCTACTCCAGAAATTTACCCCTGTACTCATAAAATTTGACCTTTTACTCACGATTTTTTAAACATTTTCACTCACGAAATTTAAACACCTTTATTCACGAAATTCTACTGTCTCTAGTTATGAGTATCTTGTCAGGAGGAAAAGTTGTGACACGAAAGTCCTTGGGTAAGATGAAGAAATGAAGTAAGTTTATCAAAGCCTTATATTACATCAGTCAGATAAAGATTATGTTAGCGAGGCCCTCACAGAGAACCTACAGCTTTAAGTGGTTTCCGAACCGCAAAGCTTAACGTGTTATCATGAGGTTCGAATGTGAGTCCTCTTGATTGCAGCGTGACGAGCATAACCAATGGGATAATCAGTTTCATAATTACTAGTAATACGCAAGTTTTGTCTAAAGAGATATAAATGCAGGTTAAGATTAAAAATGATCTGAACTTAATGGGAAAATCACAAGTGAAAGAGCAATACAAGTTTTCTTAACAAGATCCCATAGTACTTAAAACATGCACTGTTTTCCACTTTATTTAATTTACAGTTATGAGTGAAATAGGCAATTATGGCTCTTTAAAATTTTGAGGGATGGCGTCCCTCGGCGAAATGAATAGGGATCTCAATTGCGAACTTCGAATTGATACGGGGAAGACATGCGGGTTCACGCTTGGCTGCCGACTTTCCGGACTGAGGTTTTGCAGGATTTCCCTTAGTTTCTTGAGGCAAATGCCGGTACCTTGAAGAAGAAAATAGTGCTCGTCGAAGGACGCCATACTTCAGACTTGAAGGGTTTTGTTCGTCGTTTTCTGTCTCATTCATAGATGTATATTAAATTTAATAAATAAAATAGGTACTATCCAGACAATCACCTGGTGGAAGAGAGGGAAACCTCTAAGGATGATCGACAGTAGGACTCGAAGCTGTGCATCGATATGCCGATCCAAAGGCCACGATTTAGCCATGGATCACAGGGATTGGATTTTATACTGCTGCTGATCGTAAAAGTTGCATTCATTGGTTTCTAAGAAAAAAAAAAGTGTCCCCTTTCACTTCTGGAACCACCATACAATATAACGTCTATCAGACTTAAAGTTACTGCTAATGATTGGTGCCTATTATGTCTAAAATAGTCGTCAGTTTGAAGCTAAGTAAACAATATAACGTTATCACACTCTTAATTTATTGATCTTTTGCTTATTTTCTTCATTTCTTTTGTTACTCATCTACATAATTTACACTTTCTAAAGCAATTGTTTCTGTACTTGAAATCTAAGTGAAGTTCAAGTCGTTAAATCAACTTCAGATGAAGAAATAGAAGTAAAAGTGGCTTCTCTGTATGGTATGGTCCACGGCATCTCGTTCATTCTTTCTTTCGTTTCTGCGGTCTAATTCCTTTGCTGCTAATGGTTCCACTGTAATATATTCACGAGTTACTGGCGCGAATATGATTAGGTGTAAAAGAAAATGCACGACGGAGGTCAAAAGATATTCCTCTCACTTGACCCACATCTTCGATGGACGCATGCCGCCTTCTTAAACCTCTCACCTTTTTGTTGCACACAGGCAGGATACATTTATTATTGATATCGAATTATAAAATCACACACAAATTCTTCGATGCTATATACAATGAGATCCACAGTGGCGGGTGATCCAATGGAAAGTGCATAGGAATTTGTACGCCTATACACTAACGCTGCTGATTAGGACCAAAGAAAAATATAAAAAAGAAAGTATTAAATCAATAATTATCTGTTGTCTAACAGAAGAAAAAGAAAATGCGATTTCCAGCTGCTCACAGAAATCATCACAATCCTTTGGAGCTGCTACTCGTCCAGTATTGACCTTTCTGTCAAACTCATCCTACCATATCCCTGTCAGGGACTGATCACGTGACTACGGATAAGAAGTATGTATGATTTGTTAGGCGTTCTCTTTACATTTCATATAATTCTGATATAGCTGGAAGCAATATTTCGGATTATTATTGCGTAATGAAGTCATTGTGTATAAGTGCACTCCGGGTTGTACGTCATGCTGTATCTTTCTCTCTCCTCACATAAAACATCGTTCTTACAAAGAAATTTTTATGTATATCCTCTTGCCTTACATTTTCAATTACATAACGCAAACTAATGCATTTACTTTCTTATTTCAGTTGCACAGGCCATGTAGTTCGGATGGGAGAAAAATGAAGACTATATTCCATCTTGGTTGGAAAGTCGGATGGAAAGAGACCTTTGGGAAGACAATATTATAAGGGATCTTTTCGAGAAGTAGGTGTTTGTAATGAAAATTGGCTTGATCTTGCTCAAGATAGAATCCTATGGAGAACGTTTGTTACTGCGGCGATAAACTTGGGAGTTCCGCAAGTCATAAAGTAAGTACATAAGTATTTCAGATGTAAGCATATTACTTATCCAATATGCTGAGTTCCTACCTAGGCCTCTGACAAACTGAGGTTGAATTTGCAGCTGTTGTTAAAGTATATTATACTATAATGCTAGTACATCACAGATGTATTACGTAGCAACGCGAATACCTGACATGATAGATTACCCGCCATATCAAATACGTGTATCATTTATCCTTCAATGTTCTAATGGAGCATTTTCTTATATTTGAAAACAATACTGTTTCAACTCATACATTTGTGCATTTTATTTTATTTATTTATTAATGAAATGAGACTTTTGCACGTTAGTGAGAAGTAATCATGTTTTGTTTCGTACGTAACAAATTGACATATGCATCGGAATTATGGAACATTCTGGAATTGAAATTCTAAATTTTGAAATTCCGGAAAGTAGAAATACTGATATCGGAATTTCGGTTCTCCAGAGAAGTCCGTAAACCTTGAGAATTCCAAACTTGGGAATCGATTTAGTTCGAAATAGGAAGAAGATTAGTCAAAGCAAAAAGTTAGGTCAAAATACAGACTTTATCCTCACGTGAAGAAAAGAAGGCAGCGATGTTCTTTCGCCGAAACTATCGATTTTGAAGTAACCTAAATGTACATTATTAAAGTCGATTTTTCGTTTCGAAGCTCGCTTTCTACCTTCTAATCAAGGTGTCCTGGGTTAACTTCCCAATGGGGACACAAGTGGTTCGAAATCCACTCTAAACTGTAGATCCCGTCTTTAGATGATCATCATCCGGATTCACAAAAATCACTGCCGGTTCCTTCAAGTCATAGAACTATCACCGAACAGATCATCATCATCAGCTCGGTTAGACCTTTGCATTCGAAAGATCTTGAGGTTGAGGTTGAACCCAGAGGGCAGACACTCTAACTGAGATTTTTCTAGGATTCTTTTTCAGTTACACTAGGCTAACGACAGGATAGTAGCTTAAAACTAGATACTGACTCACTTCCTTGCCACCTCTCTTCCCCTCCCCTATCCTGCTCTGAGCGAAAGATGCCTAAAGAACATAACTTACAATTCAAATTCGATTTCTCGTCTCGTGAGCTTTTGGGAAGCAAACTGTCCTGTCCCAAGCAGCTGCTACTGTTCTTCTGCCCTTTGAGTGGATGCAAAGTAAAATAATATGAAATAATTTTGTATTCACACAACATTTCCAAGTTCTACTTTTGTGCGAAGTGTGACAGTGGCGACAGAACAAGGTGAAGGGGAAATAAAATAGCTGTTTATTGATGTATAGCATAATAGTGAAGCAAAGTAGACTAACACGGTAATTTATATGAAAATTATTAGTTTTTTGCATAAATGTTTATTTATTAATTGCATATAAATTATGTCTAAGTTAACTAGGATACAGACACATCGTCATTTAGACAGAAAATTAATGAATGTCTTTGTCAAACTGCCTCAAAGAAAAAAAGAAGATGCTTTCAATTGCCACTGGTAGTGTACATCGCATTTAGTCGAAAGTTAGCATTTGTTTTATAAAATTATAAAGGACATAAATCAACTCGAGAAAGTCTGAAAGTATTAAATGAAACACTGTTAATTTATAAAAGGACTTTTTTAATACTACACTGTGAAACTAACAAATTATGAGCATACTACGATATGCTTTGAATTATTCTTAAATAAAGATACACTGAAAAAAATACACACATGTTCGTACATGTTTTGTGCATATATTTTACGAAAATTCGTTTTTATGCTATACAAAAAATATACAAAATTGCAAGATGTGCTGGAAGTTTATGATGTGTCAGTGAAGGTAAATATTGTAAACTCTTTCTGCACTTCTATTTTCACCATTACTTTCGCCATACACTTCTTGTGAACACTTTACTCAATTTTTTTGTGGATACAATCAGGCCTATTCGCTTTTGTCTGGAACTTCTTGGCTGTGATTTCAAGGCTTAATTGGCTAAGGAAGAAGCTATCACCGATTCACCGAGATGGCTTGGGTTCTATCACAACTTCCGCCAACATTATTCCTTGTTTTCTAGGAAACAAGAAGAGCTTATATTTCAGATGACAATACATCTCGAGTCACCTGGTGGCGAAATTTTAATTCGACAGGCCTTGGTACTATAAAATACAATGTATCACGAAATTAACATAATGTCACGAAATTACCAACATTTACACTACAAGAAGACATTTT
>JAGDQP010066813.1:1033-11233 GCA_022664845.1 Lepisma saccharinum | reverse complement strand
GGGAGAAAACTCTCACACACGGTGTTTCTCTTCCACAAAGCCCAGGTTCCATGAGATGGAATCAAACGGATGACCTCAAGCACCAGAGATGAGCGCTCTACCACTGAGCCACCGCATAATGAAGTCCTTGTTCTGAGCAGTAATCAGTTGGTATATAAGAGGAAAGTGGCAAGTAACAAAATCCTTTGGAAACCTAGAATAAGTTATATCTTCTGTCTTTCTTTTTAACACGAAGCAACTGCACTTTTGCAAGGCGTCCTTGTAAAATATTGTCTTACGTGTGTTTGACAATTGAGTACCTATGTACACGTAGGCCTATGTACACTTTAATAGGTCACTGAAATCACACTAAAAACAAAAAGTACACACACACGTTTAAAGAATAACAAAACCTTTAATTACACCCCAAACATGCGTGTTGTTAAGCTTTCAACCCTCTCAATGCACTCACATCATTTACTTCTTTCGCACGTCAGTGGTTGGTTCCGCCTACGACCATTATTTTTCAGCTTCAGGCGGGAAGACTGCCCTACTTTCTCAGTATATTATACAAGTACTTTGGACACAAGCTACGTCATTACATTTCGAGGTATGACGTGATTTGTGTCGATGCTACACTAACTTAGAACGCCTGTAACTCCATCTATACCGGATACGGAATTTTTTTAAAATTAATTTTTCTCTTGTTTTGATGTGAGGAATCAAACACCTCTCGAAGTTTGACCCTTACTTTGCAACCGCCCTGTATATTATCTAGAAGAAGTTATAAAAAGATGCTTCGAAAGCGATGAAACATCACTTAAAATGATATTAAAGGAGCTGCAGAAAAGCTGTGAAGAACATGAATACGTGAATAAAACAACAGAGATGGTAACTGGAACATATCGAACCATAGCAAACATCAAGATTGGAAGTGAAAAGTAGGACAGTTATTTGCCAAGTATTATAAGCGAAGATGTGAAATGTGAGAAAGAGCTCAAGGAGAGAATAGCGATAGCCTAACAAAGAGAATCTCTTCTGTGGATCTCTGAACGAAGAGCTACGGAAAAGATTAATTAAGGAGTATTGTGTTGTATGGAGCAAGCTAGATACAGAAGACGCCAAATGAGGAAGTGTTTAGCACAATAGGCGAGATACGAATAATACTGAAGATCATCAAAAAGAGAAAAATAATTAGGACATTGGCTGCGCAAACATTTTATACTGAGAAATAAAATTGCACGTATGGTATACTCTAGTAAAACATTGAAGAAAATTAACCAAATCCAGTATAGTGGAGAAGGGAAAGAAAAAATAGCACGTTACTAGTGCTTAGTGGATGCCTACTAGTATTATTAAAATAACTCTGCCAGAGCCTGAGATGTCTAACGTACATAAATGAAAATAAAAATAAATAGATAAAATTTTCAAACAACCACCCACCATTTGATATAGTCAAAGCAAGATTGCATGAGCAATGCACAATTTTGTAGGTTCAGTGCCGTGTTGGTCCAACGCAGTGTTGGTCCAACGCCGTGTTGGTTCAACGCCGTGTTGGTCCAACGCCGTGTTGGTCAAACGCCGTGTTGGTTCAACGCCGTGTTGGTCAAACGCCGTGTTGGTCAAACGCCGTGTTGGTCAAACGCCGTGTTGGTTCAACGCCGTGTTGGTCAAACGCCGTGTTGGTCAAACGCCGTGTTGGTCCAACGCATGTAACCCTTGAAGCTAGAGTTTTTTACATAAATTATTATTACATAATTATTTCAATATTATCAAGATTTGTGTTTTACCGTGTTGGTCGTATGCCGGATATTATTGTTGGTCGAACGCCGTGTTGGTTCAACGCCGTGTTGGTCCTACGCCGTGATGGTTTCGTGTTGGTCCAACGCCGTGTTGGTTCAACGCCGTGTTGGTCCAACGCCGTGTTGGTTCAACGCCGTGTTGGTCCAACGCCGTGTTGGTCAAACGCCGTGTTGGTCCAACGCATGTAACCCGGTGTGACGGCAATCTTCCCATTAGGGGCTCTCGCGGCAGGAAATTTTTTCTTTTTTAAAGAAAGTATTAGTTTAAAATCAAACCACAGCTACGTATTTGAAAATAATAAAAAAAGGTGTGTTCTGTTTATATATATATATATATGTATATGTTGTTGCAAAATTATACTATCTTTCATTATTATGTTCAGTTTGTAAGTCTGTCACGTCAGTAACATGCCCGATATGCAGTGAACCCTGATTTGGCATAAAAACTAACCGGATGTCAGGTCTGACTTGCGCTGCATACGTTAGAACGTATGGAAGAGTAGGGAAAAGCAGGTAATGTTTTAGATACAAAAAAAAAAGGCTAATTTAAGCTCGAAAACATAGTGACAGCCGTATTTGAAATTAGTAGTATAATTCTCTTAGTTCTGTGAACGGCTTTGAGTAAAAGTTCACGTGCGGAGTAAGTAAATCATAAACTATTCAGGTAGAATTTTTAATTCGGAGTTTTTTTTTATGTACCTTAATAATATTTGTTATCTATGATCACATCAGTTATGTCAAAAGAAGATATAAGTTTGTAAAAGACTTGAAAACTTTCTTTTGAGAGGAGAAAGAGGTAAAGATACTAATAACGTTGGTTTCTGGAATTTTAGTTTACTATATTTTAATTTATAAAAATCTATCGGTTTTTCTAATATAATGATAGAAGTATGTAACCTATTTGTATAGTCGGATTGCAGATAATAGAGACCGTACGTACATAGTGGTAATTGATGATGGGAGCGGATGAGACTATTCACTAAAGATGATCGTTGTTTTTCATATTTTGAGCATTGGAAGATTATATGATTAATGGTTTCATTTGTTTTATCATTATTACAGTCACAGTAACAAGAGTCTACTAAGTGTAATTTATGTAGATGACTTTTCTGGTAACATGATTAGATTTGAGTCTAAGTAATAGTACTGTGGCTTGTCTGTTCAATTTAAAGTTATAGAACCAGGGAGGAGAGAGTTGTAGGTTAACATGTGGTCTGTGGATTTGCCAAGATAATTGAGGAGAGGAATGAATTCATTTTGAGCAGCTATATTTTATTTTTTTCTTAATTTTATATATTAAATCTTCCCAGTAGATATGTATGTTATGTATTTCCGTTTTACTCACGGCTTCTCGAGCATATTTATCTACAATTGTATATATTGTATAAGTGTCCCGGAATCCATGTTAAAAGTACTGTTTTATGTGATTTGATAAGTATATTATACATGTATATGGTATTAATAATGTTTGGAGAGCATTTATATAGCTTTTTCTCACTGGAATTAAGAGTCAAAATAGCTGATTGAAAGTCAGAGAGAATAAGAATTTTATTTTCTTAATGTTTGAGCTAAATATATGTCAAAGATTTCAGCGGTAAGTATTAAAAAATCATTAGGTAGATGTTTATGTTCGTAGTGTTTGGCAAAAGGGTCATAAATTGCTACGCCTGTACCTGTTATTTAATTGGATGCATCAGTATAAATGTGATAATAACCATGCCAATTATTATAATAATCATTTATGTGATAGCGTTTTTTTTTTATAGAAAAATCAATTCGTGAAATGAAAGCGAAAATAATTGAGATTAATGAGTAATTATAATTTGTTCGATTTCTTCTTGATATTCTCGATATGCCTTATACCAGTAGTTTGTGTGATTATTTTTATTATTTTTCCGAGTTTAGAAAAATTTTAGAATTTGTTGAGTTTATTTATGGGAGATATGGTCAAATTTTTATTCGTCTTTAAGTATATTTTTATAAGAAGTAGTCTTTTCTGAATCTAGTAGTCATAATACCAGATTCAGAATATATTAAAAGATTAGGCACACTATTCATTAATCCCAGACATCATCTTAAAAGTTTTCTTTGTATGATCTTCAATTCCTCAAGCTGTTTTTCATTTAAGTTGTTATAGGTTAAATAAATATGTTCTAAGAGACTTTGAAATGGAGTTTTATATAATAATAATATCATGCTTTGTGGAGAACGTCCCTACTTAGTAGTGGCTTTTGCTTTGAATACGTTGTATAATTGGTCTGATTTCTAATTTTTCGTTTTTTTTTGTTGTTGTTGTTTTTCCAATTTGTAATACTGCTAACGTCTCTTTAAGGAAAATTTACTTTCATATAGGTAATTAAGAAGTAATATAACATAATTAAACCCTAGATTACAAATATTTTTCGGTATATGTGAGATGTTCCGGGTTGCTCAGTTCTCAGTGTTACCAAATTAAAAAATAATAATCATTATTTTTTTAAATCTTCCATATCATATCTGCCCCAAACTTAACTTAAACATCCTTCCACATAATAAAGAAAGTTTTGGGTGTCCCTGACGTCAAACACGTCAACTCTCAGTGTTGCCAACCTATTTTAAAATTCAACTTATAGAAATGCCTTTATTAATACAAGTACACGTGTGCATTGATTTACACCAAATTTGACCTGTGCATTAGGTACTGGGGCAGTTCATGTGGGTACTGCAGTTGTCACTGTTACTAACCAATTTCAAAAAATAAAATATCTAATTACTTCCATATCGTTGAACGTATTAGGACCAAACGCTGTGTTTACGTACTGTTACCCGTCATAGAGATACTTCAGGTCCCACAGTTGATAGTGTTGCCACTCAATTGTAAAAATTAAATATTTACTACTTCCATTCAGTTCTACGTATCCGCACCAAGCTTTGACTATACATATTCGACTCAATCGGAACGAACTCTGGTTGTTCCCTATACCCAAACACCCAAGTGTCAGGGTTGCCACCCTATTTTAAAGTTCTTTTTTTTTTTTAATAAATGGCCCACATACCGTTACGTGGCGATAGCTTTTCATGTACTTTCAAAAGAAGCGTGTGGGGAGCCGCGGAATATACCTACGTTGTGATATCTTTTGAAATAATCATTCTCAGAGTCTTGCAACAGACTGATTAGGAGAAACCGATATGTAGTTGCTTGTTTATAAGAGTATTCATTATGCATTTATACCTCTCTTGGGTTCAAGTATGCATATAACATAAAATATTTTTTGTTACACGGTCTCTATATTTTCATAGTATATGGGGCTTGGCTTGGAGCTCGGCGCATGGTAGAGCAGTGGTAGAAGTAGGTTATACCTACGAATGGAGCTCGGAGCATGGTAGAAGTAGGTTGGTTATTTCTCGGGATTTTGATCTAAAGATAATTGATTTTTGCGAACGGTAATTATCTTTCTGAAAACCTTATTTTCAAATACACGAAATTTATGTTCATCTGCTAGGGTTGTACTCCAACTTCCGCAACCGTAAAGTATTACCGGCAGAATAACCGTTCTGTATTTATTCAATTTCCTTGATATTAATCGCGATGTTAGAAGTTTTTGGACATGCGTTGCCCGATACTAAGGGACGAAACGTGACAAGATGACTGGAGAGTGGAGGAGACTGCATAATGAAGAACTCAACGGACTGTACGATTCACCAGACGTTGTAAAAATAATGAAATCGCGACGACTAAGGTAGGTAGGCCATGTAGCTCGGATGGGGGGAAAAACTAAGATTATATTCTATCTTGGTTGGAAGACCGGATGGAAAGAGGCCATTGGGAAGACCGAGACATCGTTAGGAGGACAATATTAGAAGAGATCTTCGAGAAGTAGGTGTTCGTGATGAAAACTGGCTTGATATTGCCCAGGATAGAATCCAGTGGCGAACGTTTGTTACTACGGCGATGAACTTGCAAGTTAGATAGTTAGTTAGTTCCATAAGCCATAGAGTTAATTAGTTAGAACGGTAATTATGACCAAAAATAAATATCTTCCTTAAATAATGCCGTAATTAGAAATTAACGTATTGTACAGGGTGTTCCAAGCTGATCTTTCGAACTTTGATCGCGTATAAGTCAGAAATGTGGATAGATAGAAAGGTGCGGTTTGCGACATAATGTTCACACATACTTAAAGTTTTGTTCTATACACACTTCCAACAAATCTCACTTCTCTAGTTTGTTTTGTTTTTGTTTTTCTCTTTGCAGGTGAGGCATTGACGAAAATGGCCACCCTCCAGGAGATGGCACAGTGTTTGGAATGGTGGATAGAGACCAAAACTGCCACCCAGGTCCAGCAGAACTTCCGGACGCGTTACAGACACACACACACCCATCACGTCCGACCATCCGGCAGTAGTACACGAGGTTCAAGGAAACCGGAAGTGTCATGAAGAGGAAGAGTTCTGGACGTCCGAGCACGTGTGAAGCAGATGTGGAACGAGTGTAACGGGCATTTCTCCGGAGTCCAACCAAATCAATTCGTAAAGCGTCTTGACAGTCGCAGCTGCCATCGACCATGGTGCACAGGGTGCTACACAAGCGACTGAAGCTGCATTCCTACAAGTTGCAGCTGTTGCATGGGCTTCAACCTGATGACAGGCCAAAGTCTTCGGACATAACCTCAATAGATTTTTTCTTTGGGGCTTTGTGAAGGATGTGGTCTACAAGACTCCAGTGCGGGACCTGCAGGAACTGCGAGCTCGCATCGGCGCAGCAATTGAACACGTCACGGAGGACATGCTAGGCCGGACGGGGGCGGAACTGGAATATCGCTTAAATATCCTGCGTGCTGCAGATGGCGCAAACGTTGAACTCAGTTAAACGGCTATTGAAACTTTAGGTGTGTGTAAACATTATGCCGCAAACCGTACCTTTCTATCTATCCCTACTTGTCACTTATACGCGATCAAATTTGGAAATATCAGTTTGGAACACCGTGTATATACGGGATGAGAGCATTTCGGTAAGAATTCATAGTTTTACAGTTTACAGTAAAGATGTCTTCGAAGTTGTATTTATCTCTAGGAACTTAAATTCCTATAATTCAAAACATTTCTTTAGTTCCCTTTACGTTTATTAGTATTTTATTACACACTATACCAAATAACTTAGTTCCCTTATGTTTGTCAGGGTGAAGATATAAGTAGTATAGTCGTGTGGCAATGAATGCATAAATAATCCTATCGTTGGCCTCGTAAGCCTGCAGGAAAACAAAGCAATATTTTGGGGTGAATGTGTGAAAGCTTAAATCCAATCCTGCTGATAACGTTGATTATCTGTAGCGTAAAGTATAATTGCTTTGTAAAAAACAAATTTTTACATTAAAAAAAAAACAAAAAACTTTCAAAAACCTTCGCAGAAAATAAAAACTTATTGTTAGGACACTACGCACTCTGCTTCTTTGCTGTTCGTTTATAGCATAGATTTAATATATCACCACTAGATCGAACATAGGCAGCACTGTAGCACTCCCAAATTGAACGTTGCGCTTTCCGCCATATTTGAGGCAAGGAATCGTCCGCTACCGATCCGTTTCCCAAGAGCAGAAAGTTTCTATCCCACTGACTTAGGGCAGATGAGAAAGAAAAGTATTGTATGTAAAGAACATTTAAAGAGCCTCGTCAGCTAAAAACGTTTTACAACTCAATACGATACTTTCAGAACCATTGCTTAACATTTATTTTTTATCTCATTTCACAAACGGCGTACTCATTAAGAAAGAGAATCGAGTTTGGCAGCAATTGCCCAAGAATTCTTCTCATGCATGTTTGACTTGTAGGTCCTCGACGTGTGGTGAATGGAACTTTATATACGCGTTTACAATTCTGTGACACCGTGCATGAAACCCATAACTCTCACTGGAGCTTCTGAGAAAAGCAAGTGTTTTGCCACGGACATTCATTAGGATAATATTGTCCGCTCTGATTTGTCATCTCTGTTTCTCGGACGTACATATTACCACATTACTTACACAAGTACCACGACTTGAAGGATAATCGGGACGGGCGTAAGCCATAGTGCTGTTACCGCCCATACAATTCATTTTACCTTTTTTTTTTATCTTTGAAGGATAACGTATATCATGTTTAGCATTGCATTCGTGAAATTATTATATATATATATATAAATTTGGGGGTTAGATTTCGTGCCCGGTGCCATAGAATTGATTTAATTAAAAAGGACATATGACTATAGCCAATTACCATAGCTCAGTTGGTAGAGCAAAAGGAAGTTTCTAGAAGCAATCCCAGCGGCCGCTTATCGTAGCCAGTGATTCCGCTAGACCTCCCCTGTGGTAGGTGTTTATCCCCCAAATTATCGATAGAAACCGTACAAAACTTCACACACACCCTCCCAATTTTGACTTCACCCCTTCCCAAACTGAAAATCCTGGTGGAAACCCTGATCGTAACTGAGGTTTTCCAGAGTTTTTCCTTTGTCAGTTCAGACAAGTGCCGAGAAAGTACCTGCAAAGCTAGGCCCTGAACCCACAGTGCAAAATCGTGCGTGATTGAGGAATTTCCTCCACCAACAATTTTTCTATTAATTTTCCCACCCATGCACTAAAACCTTCCCGGTACAAAAAGATTATATAATAAAAAATGGGGAAAAGACATCATACCAAATAATTAGATGTATTTCGATTGTGATTTGCTTTACCATTTATATTTTTTGGAGATGTCATTTGTGACTGTCATATTCGCACGCCTGTAACTCCCAAACAACTGCAGTGTCTGGTTTTGAAACTTCTTGAACGTTCTTCTTATACTGAGATCCCCTACACGGTGGTATATTTTGTATTGTTAACATCCCTATTTTTTCATCTCTCTCTCTCTCTCCATATATATATATATCAGGTGTATAAGCTTAAATTCGCTGTTTTGTAGCCAGCAAAACACATGTTGTGTTCAGAGAAAGCACACAGCAAGTTATTCAAAGTACTTTCCCTCGCTAGCTACACATTTTGCCCGCCTCTCGGGCAATTTGTGGATATAACGCTAAAAAAAATCCTCTTTCGAGGCAAACCACTCATCAAGCCATTTTCGGACTTCTGCATACGAACCGAAGTGCTGCTCAGCGAGGGCGTGGCCCATCGACGCAAACAGATGGTAGTCTGTAGGGGCCAGGTCTGGTGAATAAGCGGGATGGGGTAGCACCTCCCACTAAAGTGTCTTCAAGTAGTTTTCGACCACTTTTGACGTGTGCGATGGGGCGTTGTCGTGGAGAAATATCAGCTTGTCATGTCTTTGTTGATACTTCGGCCTTTTTTCACACACAGCACGGTTACATTGATCAGTTGTTGGTGGTAGCGGTGGGCATTGACAGTTTGACCTTGTTGCAACAGCTCAAAGTAGACGAGACCCTGTTGATCCCACCAAACACACAGCATCGTCTTCCTTCCGAAGCGATTTAGTCTCGAGGAAGATGTTGATGGTTGGCCGGGATCAACCCACGATTTCTGGCGTTTCGGATTCGCGAAATATATCCACTTTTCATCGCCCGTCACAATCCGATGCAGGAACGACTTTCTTCTTTGTCTGGCGAGCAACATTTCGCATGTTCTGGCGTCTCTCCAGCTGCCGATCGGTCAATTCATGCGGCACCCATTTTCCGATCTTCTGAACCTTTCCCATGGCACGTAGACGCATGGAAATGGCTGCTTGAGTAACGCCCAATTGCTCGGCAAGCATTTGTTGCGATTGGGTATCGTCCTCGTCCAACAGAGCCTGCAATTGATGGTCCTCAAACTTCCTGGGCCGATTTTCACGCTTCTTGTCACTCAGGTCAAAATTGCCGTCTTTGAACCGTCGAAACCAATCTCGGCACGTTGTTTCCGATAAATCGCTGTCACCATAGGCCTCCACAAGCATTCGATGCGCGTCGGCAGCCGATTTCTTCAAATGGAAGCAGAAAAGCAGAGCTTCCCGCATATGCTCTGTTTGTGGCACAGAACTAGCCATGCTTACCAACGGAACACTGTGTGTTGTTGTCTGCACTTGCTGATTATGTGCACTGATTCGTGTTGCCAGAGGTTCAACTCATCCACACAATAGGTCTGGCGTGCCAATGGTAGCTTCATACGCTCACGTACGCCATTTTTGGGCAAACAGCGGATTTAAGCTTATACACCTGGTATATATAATAAATCACAGCCATAATCAATCCACTAGTGGATGAAGCCTCTCCCCGAAGGGAAAAGTTGGTCTACTGCTCTCATGCTGACCAGACGGGTTGGGAGAGGAGAGCCGAAGCTCTCACTGTGATCGCCACTGTATTTTATTCACAGCAGCTACCCAAATGTCCTCACGATGCTGGATCAACACCGAAATTTTCGAGCCCCCACCGGGAATCGAACCCGAGACCGCTCGCACTGAAGTCGAGCGCGCTACC